>JAVGWX010000011.1:82948402-82990902 GCA_036924085.1 Ariolimax columbianus | reverse complement strand
ATCATATTTGGGGTGATAATCTTTAACATACCGCTTGTTGTGTTGTAGCGTGATGAGATAAAAGGATAGGGATTCTGTGCTGGGGATTGATATGTTGTAGCGTGAGGAGATATCATGATAGGGATTCTCTACTGGAGATTGATATGTTGTAGCGTGGGGAGATATCATGATAGGGATTCTCTACTGGAGATTGATATGTTGTAGCGTGATGAGATATCAGGATAGGGATTCTCTACTGGAGATTGATATGTTGTAGCGTGGGGAGATATCAGGATAGGGATTCTCTGCTGGAGATTGATATGTTGTAGCGTGGGGAGATATCAGGATATGGATTCTCTGTTGGAGATTGATATGTTGTAGCGTGATGTGATATCAGGATAGGGATTCTCTGCTGGAGATTGATATGTTGTAGCGTGATGAGATATCAGGATAAGAATTCTGTGCTGGAGATTGATATGTTGTAGCGTGGAGAGATATCAAGATAGGGATTATGTGCTAGGGATTGACGTGTTGTAGCGTGGGGAGATATCAGGATAGGGATTCTCTGCTGGAGATTGATATGTTGTAGCGTGGTGAGATAGTATGGAGATTCTTTATTTATATGTTGATACATTGGGGCTAATTCGCTATTCACATCTGTCAACTAGTCACAGATTTCAACTTGAATTGTATTTAATAACCATCTATAGCGGATACCATAGACACACTTTTACAGCCTCTAGGGATATACACACTGAAAAGTCTGATTCAAAGAGTTGTATGTGACATATGTTATGTCACTCAGGGTTCTACAATAGCTGAAAGCTAGAGTTGTATGTGACATCTATTATGTGACTCTGGGTTCTACAAGAGCTAACATATAGAGTTGTATGTGTCATGTTATGTGACTCAGGGTGCTGCAAGAGATGACATCTAGAGTTGTATGTGTCACTCGGGGTGCTAAGGTACACAGTACAGAAGAGCATATATGCGTGGTTGACATGCCATAGTAAAGCATGATCACAGTCCAACATGACAAGTTAAATGAGTGCCTACAACCAATAAATCAGAGTGGTCAAGCCTAGACTACTGGGAGCAGTTGACAACACCTCCAAGAGATGAATCAGAGTAATCAAGGCTGGACTGTACTTGGAGCAGTTGGCAACACCTCCAAGAGATGAATCAGACTGGTTAAGGCTGGACTGTACTGGTAGCAGTTGACTACACCTCCAAGAGATGAATCAAAGTGGTTAAGGCTAGACTGTACTGGGAGCAGTTGACAACACCCCCAAGAGATGAATCAGAGTGGTCAAGGCTGGACTGTACTGGGAGCAGTTGACTACACCTCCAAGAGATGAATCAAAGTGGTTAAGGCTAGACTGTACTGGGAGCAGTTGACAACACCCCCAAGAGATGAATCAGAGTGGTCAAGGCTAGACTGTACTGGGAGCAGTTGGCAACACATACAAGAGATGAATCAGAGTGGTCAAGGCTGGACTGTACTGGGAGCAGTTGGAAACACCTCCAAGAGATGAATCAGAGTGGTCAAGGCTGGACTGTACTGGGAGCAGTTGGCAACACATACAAGAGATGAATCAGAGTGGTCAAGGCTGGACTGTACTGGGAGCAGTTGGCAACACCTCCAAGAGATGAATCAGAGTTGTTAAGGCTAGACTGTACTAGGAGCAGTTGGCAACACCTCTAAGAGATGAATCAGAGTGGTCAAGGCTGGACTGTACTGGGAGCAGTTGGCAACACCTCTAAGAGATGAATCAGAGTGGTCAAGGCTGGACTGTACTAGGAGCAGTTGGCAACACCTCCAAGAGATGAATCAAAGTGGTTAAGGCTAGACTGTACTGGAAGAAGTTTACAACACCTCCAAGAGATGAATCAGAGTGGTCAAGGCTGGACTGTACTGGGAGCAGTTGGCAACACCTCCAAGAGATGAATCAAAGTGGTCAAGGCTGGACTGTACTGGGAGCAGTTGGCAACACCTCCAAGAGATGAATCAGAGTGGTCAAGGCTAGACTGTACTAGGAGCAGTTGGCAACACATCCAAGAGATGAATCAGAGTGGTCAAAGCTGGACTGTACTAGGAGCAGTTGGCAACACCTCCAAGAGAGGAATCAGAGTGGTCAAGGCTGGACTGTACTGGGAGCAGTTGGCAACACCTCCAAGAGAGGAATCAGAGTGGTCAAAGCTGGACTGTACTAGGAGCAGTTGGCAACACCTCCAAGAGATGAATCAGAGTGGTTAAGGCTGGACTGTACTGGGAGCAGTTGGCAACACCTCCAAGAGATGAATCAAAGTGGTCAAGGCTGGACTGTACTGGGAGCAGTTGGCAACACCTCCAAGAGATGAATCAGAGTGGTCAAGGCTAGACTGTACTAGGAGCAGTTGGCAACAGTAAAATCCGCCAATAAATTATTCACCGTTGTTGATATCCAAAGAGGTGTGTGACGGAGATGAAGAAGGGATGTTATGTTATTTACTAGAACAACCGTGCTGCTCGAAACTAATATCCTAGAGAACAACGAGATACTAGAACAGGTAGACGACAGCTACCTGTATCTGGGACAGATAATTGCAGGTGATGGTAGATGTGAGAGGGGAGTGAAGAAGCGAATAGGAATAGCCAAAAGAGTATCTAATATGGTGAGGAATATATTGGTATCCAGGCAAATCATTTGTACATTAACAATGAGGCTCGTCAAGTGTTATCTAATTTCAATATTATTAAACGGTGCAGAAACATGGACTATGGATAAACAGTTGAAAAACAAAATGGAGGCCTTCGAAGTGTTGTTATAGAGATGAATGTGTTGTGAAATTTTTTGGAACGAAAAACAAACAAATAGCGATGTCCTGACAAGAGTCGGCATGCGTAGAAAAGTTTTCACAGACATTCATATTAATCAATCCAAATATGTTGGTCATATAAAAAGACACAATACTTTAATGAAAACAATACAGAGGGGAAAGGTTAAAGGTGGGCTGGCAGCGCTATCAGTGAGAGAGCAGCATCAATAAGTGGACTAATGTTAGTCTGGCAAAGTGTACCGTTAAGACAAGAGACAGCATTTTGTAGGTCAATTGCAACCAACCTCTGTTGCGTAGACGGCACTTGAAATGAATTTATTGTAGACTATTCATTATTAGGTGTATCTCATATTTACTTCACTTAACCTAGTCGCTCCTTTTCTATTAAGAGCTGTAGAGTCTTCTACCAAGGGGCGAAGACGTCTTCTTTTCTTTTTCTTTTAGCTTATAATTTTAACATAATTGGGGTAGCCTTATGCCAGCATCTCCTGAGTTGCTTCTAGGAACATGCCTAGCAGGATACATTGGAACTTTTATGAGTTCCAATTTCGGGCTTCGGTAACACACTATTGTGTCAAAGGTTAATTCATGCCCTGTACTCCCAGATGTTCAAACACAGCTCCAACATTGTATTTGGATTAGTTTATCTAGAAGCCCTATTACGCCGCTTGCAGCTAGAAACAATAGTTTTCACAAGATGAAGTTGACAGCCTTCACACGATGTGAGCTTTCACATGATGAGGAAGTCATCTTTCACGTGATGAAGCTGTCATCTTTCACATGGTGAGGTTGTGAGCTTTCACATGATGAGAAAGTCATCTTTCACGTGATGAAGTTGTCAGCTTTCACATGGTGAGGTTGTGAGCTTTCACATGATGAGGAAGTCATCTTTAACGTGATGAAGTTGTCAGCTTTCACATGGTGAGGTTGTCAGTTTCCACGTGGTGAGGTTGTCATATTCCACATGATGAGGTTGTCATCTTTCACATGATGAAGTTGCCAGCCTCGTGATCAACCCTCTTTCTTCGCCTCGTACCACCCGCGGTATAATGGAAACAGGGGTGGTATTTGATTTAACCCTGGTGTGAATCTGGCGTGTCTCTAGTTCAGCCTTCCATCTCGTCCAGTATATTTGGTCCAGGTTACATAACAATCCCTAACTTGAATGGTAGCATTCATTGGAGCAGCCACTCTAATTAGTTTCAGAAATAAACTCTTTCAGTTATTTAACAGACCGGTTCCTATACACATCTCCATTTCAATCTATGTTTCCCCTCTTTCTGTCTCTCTCTCTTTTTCTGCCTCTCTCTCACTCTCTCTCTCTCTCTCTCTGTCTGTCGCTCATTGAGGCAAAGTGGACATCTGACCGAATCGTGATCGAATTCATAGAATGTCTGTCCTCTTTCTCTCGTGATGTTTAGTTTACATGAACTGCAAATGTTTAGTTTACATGAACTGCAAATGTTTAGTTTACATGAACTGCAAATGTTTAGTTTACATGAACTGCAAAATGTTTAGTTTACATGAACTGCAAATGTTTAGTTTACATGAACTGCAAATGTTTAGTTTACATGAACTGCAAATGTTTAGTTTACATGAACTGCAAATGTTTAGTTTACATGAACTGCAAATGTTTAGTTTACATGAACTGCAAATGTTTAGTTTACATGAACTGCAAATGTTTAGTTTACATGAACTGCAAATGTTTAGTTTACATGAACTGCAAATGTTTAGTTTACATGAACTGCAAATGTTTAGTTTACATGAACTGCAAATGTTTAGTTTACATGAACTGCAAATGTTTAGTTTACATGAACTGCAAATGTTTAGTTTACATGAACTGCAAATGTTTAGTTTACATGAACTGCAAATGTTTAGTTTACATGAACTGCAAATGTTTAGTTTACATGAACTGCAAATGTTTAGTAGAACACTTCTTGCTACATGTTCTATATGATCTTATTGTCCAACCCGGGGAGAGGAGACTAATGTCTGGTCAGCGAAACATCCAGATCAGGCATGTTAGTCATGGTAAGGCATTATGTACTCAGCAAGTCTCATGCATCACATCCACGCAGCTCTCAATGGAAACAGACTAGCTAAAGAGGTGGAGAGATCGACTTGATCCTCGTAGTAATGAGCGAAATGCAGATGAAACCAAGCGATTCAGATACTATTTGGTATCACTTTTAAGTTAATTTGTAAAACATTTTGTGAGTAGTGGAGTTGGTTAGAGCGCTTCCCTCTCCTGTTTTAGGAACAGACTCTCCTTCTAGTCTCGGTATTACTAATTCTATCCTATAAACGCCCAAATGTTGTCGGGACCTGGTAGGGATACAATGAATACTAACCCTGCAACCTGCCAGGCATGTCGCTATATTCTACCCAGGATGATTTGGCATGAAGCTGACTAACTTATCCGGAAACGTTAAGCCACAAAAACATCAACAGATAAAGATAAGTTCCCGGTTGATTATTTGCCATATAGTTGTTGAACACATATGCTCCACATGTAGCTAAAAATGTTTTGATCGATTGATTAATTGATGACTCATCTATAAATGTGTACCTACATGGCAGTAGTAACTACCAGTAAAAATAATAATAATAATTAAGCATAGACGACGCAGAAGAATGCAGTAGCAGAAGAAGAAGAAGAAGAAGAAGAGCACGAAGAAAATAAAGAAGAAGATAAAGAAGAAGAGAAGGAAGAAGAAGAAGAAGAAGAAGAAGAACAAGAACAAGAACCAGAAGACGAAGAAGAAGAAGAACAAGAAAACGAAGAAAAAGAGCACGAAGAAAATAAAGAAGAAGATAAAGAAGAAGAGAAGGAAGAAGAAGAAGAAGAAGAAGAAGAAGAAGAAGAAGAAGAAGAAGAACAAGAACAAGAACCAGAAGACGAAGAAGAAGAAGAACAAGAAAACGAAGAAAAAGAGCACGAAGAAAATAAAGAAGAAGATAAAGAAGAGAAGGAAGAAGAAGAAGAAGAAGAAGAAGAACAAGAACCAGAAGACGAAGAAGAAGAAGAACAAGAAAACGAAGAAAAAGAGCACGAAGAAAATAAAGAAGAAGATAAAGAAGAGAAGGAAGAAGAAGAAGAAGAACAAGAACCAGAAGACGAAGAAGAAGAAGAACAAGAAAACGAAGAAAAAGAGCACGAAGAAAATAAAGAAGAAGATAAAGAAGAAGAGAAGGAAGAAGAAGAAGAAGAAGAAGAAGAAGAAGAAACAGAAAAGGAAGAAGAAGAAGAAAAAAGAGAAAGAAGAAGAAAAAGAAGAACAAGAGGAAGAAGAAGGAATCAGAAGAGCGAAAGAAATAAATGAAAACAAGAACAAGAGGCCGAAAAGACGATGGAGGAGAACGTAAATGAGAAAGAAAAGGTAGGATATGGAAAAAAAGAAGAAATCGAAACATTAGAAGCGATACCACACAAGACTTTCATCCTGTCGACTATTGATCTGGCCACCGGATGTTGAAGATATGCTATCAGCGAGTCGAACTGCCTTCTGGTCCGGTCTCTAATGAAGGTGCGAACAAGTCCCACTCCAGGTGACTATTACTGTCTCCGGCTCCAGAGGGGATGGCCAAGTAAGGGGGCAGGGAGGTAGTTAGTTGCTGACTCTCAAGTCAGATACTCTGGAAGGTGTCTACAATTGGATGTTCACTCCTGAAATAGAAATGAGACAAAACGAATGGGAAACTGTGGGGTTATGGGAGTTGCCGTTGAGTAGTCATGGAGAGCTGTGACTTGGGTTCGTTTGTTTAAAGAGAGAATGTTAGTAATAACGCCATAACAAGCATTAGTCAGCTAGACAGAGGCAGGAATACGAAACGTTGATACAATCTACCTTACATTTTGGGTTTTGTTTTTTTATTTTGTTATTGCCCACATTTCCAACAAATCTTTGTATGATGAGAGTTGAAATAAGATGAACATTTCACAGGAGTTGAAACATGAGATGGTGGGAGTTACATTGTGTGAGGTGAGTGGTGACATCAATTTAGTTGTGAAAGCAATAAACATGCTATGTGTACATATCTATACATTCAAATTCGTTTATATATATATATACATATACGTAAAAGCATGCACCCATATACAAGGGGCTTGTCATAAGTCTTAACCCTGACCATGAAGGAGTAGGAAGAGAAAGTTTAAATTTGGCACAGTGCTTATTTCTTCTCAATGTAGCCACCACCTGATGGCCTCAGGTGGGATACCATCTCCCCCTGGTGCTTTGCCATAGACCATGTAGCCTGCACAAATCGTCATCAGTGACCATCGTTTCCCGAGAGTATAGCTCCACCATCTGGCCATCAGCTGGTCACGGTCCATGATTCTCGCACCTGTCAGAGATTTCAGGGGGGCAGCACCTCTCGCAGTAGGGCCCAGTGCCATCTTTATGCCTCTATACATGCCCTGGATATATCCTGTCTCTTCATTTAACTGAATTTCTTAACACAGTTTCTGTCAGTACTCATTCACACATTGTCTAGCGGTTCGTTGATTGATGCCTCGGGCCATTCTGAGGGCAGCAAGCGTCCTCTCATTTGGACTTTTTTTTTATAATTGATGAAAGCTTCTCGCTTGGCCTCAATTATTGGTTCTATTCTTGCGAGATGTATATATATATATTTGGTATGTTCACGGAAACGTGGTGTTGTTTTCCGTCCGGACTTGTTATTTCGTTCTTTTTTTGTGATTTCTTCCATCCGTTTATCCTGGTCTGGACGCCGGCTGAATGGAACTATGCTTATACCTGTGTCGTATTTCACGGGTTAGTTCTGCCGGTGAGGATTCTATTCGTTGTCTTGAAGTCTTGGTAATCGTCCATGATTCGCAGCCATAAGCTGCCATAGGAATAACACACGCTCTGAACACTTTTACTTTTGTCGTTATGTTGGTGCTCTGCCATAATTTCTTCGGGCTGTTCAGTCTCTGCATTGCCATAGCTAGTGTTCTTCTGAATTTTTTCGAGCAGTTGCATTTCATGTTAATTCTGGAGCCTAGCTACTCAAAATGTGTAACCTGAGCTATTTCCTCACGACCCACTGTAAATTTATGCTGACGTGTTTTGTCGATGGTCCTTATCTTTGTTTTGTTTATGTTTTTAACAGGTTTTGATCTTTACTGTGCCCATTTACGGCTGAAATTAGCTGCTCTAGCCATTCTGCACTTCTTGAAAGTGTCACTGTGTCGTCTGCGTATCGTAACTCTGGAATCTCGTACCCGCCAATCGTAAATGGGTCGAAACTTTCAATGTTCTCGTCTTCTCTAACATTTCTCATTATACATTCCGCATATATGTTATACAGATAAGGTGAGAGGATACATCCCTGTCTTACTTCCTTTTGTACTGCGAACCAATCTGATGTTTGCCCTGATACTCGGACAGCGGCTTGTTGATCTTGGTATAATGTTTCAATGAGATGTATAAAGTGCACAGGAAACTCCATTTTCTTCATGATGTTCCACAGATTTTGATATTTTACCGTATCGAACGCCTTGGTGTAATCAATGAAACATGTGTACAGGTCTACATTAAACTCTCTACGTTTTACGTAGATATTCCTCATATTGAAAATATGGTCATTGGTCCCTCTGTTATATTAAATATTATATGAGCTAAATGCGTCGTCTAGAAATTATGGTACATGTCTTGTTTGCAAGATACAACAAATGTTTTTGTCTACAAATTGAGACAGATTTCGTCTAGTCTACAAATTGTGCCAAATTTATTGTCACTAGCAAATTATGATAAAAATATTGTCACATTCAAATCATGATATATTATATTTTATGTACAACTTATGATAAATGTTCTTTTATATTGGGACACTTTATTTTAAAAACAGCACATTATTTCATCAAAGGTCCGAAGATGCAGCTGACAGCAGCCAGCGACCCATTGTCCACTGCTTACACCTGGGTCAGTTACATGTGACTGACAAAGACTCATTTACCGTCACCAAATGGCGGCCCTGGAAACAGACTGCAACAATGCAGCCTGGACAAGAGATTAGGAATTGAAGAGAAAAGACCAAAACTGTCCAAAAACGCCTTGCTGAGATCGGTTCTTCTTCTTTCGTTCGCTTTCAAATATTGTTTATATCTGCAATGTTGTCTCTTTTATAAACTTCACTGTCGTTTGTAGTTCACATACAGGTCCATAAAGTTTCTCTTCCAGTGTTGTCTCTATGGGCCAGTGAGATTTTCTCTGCATATCATATTCGGGGCAGTTTTGAAGTATGTGCTCTGCTGTCTGGGGTGCTTGTCCGCATGTACACATGGCTGAGTAGCCAATTTTCATTTTTTGTATATGTGGCTGCGGAGTCGGTTGTGTCCTGTCCTAAGGCGCAACACAACAGTTTGCTCTTGTCTGTTCATGTTATGGTAATCGTCTGGTGTTACTGTTGGTGGCTTTCTGATTGATTTGATCATCCTTATCTTCTGTTGGTGGCTTTCTGATTGATTTGATCATCCTTATCTTCTGTTGGTGGCTTTCTGATTGATTTGATCATCCTTATCTTCTGTTGGTGGCTTTCTGATTGATTTGATCATCCTTATCTTCTGTTGGTATGTAACTGGCACATCTGGTTGCTCGTCTGCAGCACCCTCATGTGCCAGTCGGTCTGCTCTCTCTTTTCCTGGTACCCCACAATGAGAAGGTATCCACTGCATGACAATCTTGCGCTGGTTTCTCAGTTCAGACAGTAGAGCCTGTAGATCTGGCAGTTTCTCAAGTTTCAGTGCTTGGAGTACTGATTGTGCATCTGTCAGAAATACTACAGGTTGTGAACTGACATTGGTGTTCAACAGTTTCTCAGTTGCCACCTTGATTGCCTTTATTTCTGCATCATATATATGACAGCATTTTCCAGTTGGTTCTCTAATGTTGTTTGTGTATTCTAAGTACACCCCCGCCCTGCCATTCTTTACTGAATTCTGTGCTGACCCATTTGTGTACTTTGATCCAGAGGTCCTGTGGGTATTCTTCATCCAGGAAACTGAGGATTACTATCCTAAGTTGCACACTGTTCTGTTCATCCTTGTCTAGTATTCCTTTCACTTTTGTTTGAATGCATACTGATAGTCCATGCTCCTCTCTCCAAGGGGTTTGTTCTGGCACAGACTGTAGGGGGATGTCAACTTCAGGTAGATCCATAATTTGCTTGCTAAGTCGTTTGGCTTGAAGCATGAGACTACTTCTTTTCAGTCTTCCCATTACAAAATTTGGAAATCTGTCGTTCATTGGATGGCTCGGCATGCAGAGGAACTTTGCTGAAATCGGATGTGTCGGGCCAAAAAGGTGCACATATCGCAGTCTAGCTGTAAGCAGCATCCTTTTAAGGATACATGCCACAGGGAAAGGAGATGTAAGTATATCTAATCATTATGATAAATGGCTCATCTTCAGCTCTCCCAAATGTCTCCCACTCAGATAGTGAAAAAGGCCTTCTCGCTCATAAACTGTGATGAATGTCTCCCACACAGATAGTGAAAAAGGCCTTCTCTCTCATAAACTGTGATAAATGTCTCCCACACAGATAGTGAAAAAGGCCTTCTCTCTCATAAACTGTGATAAATGTCTCCCACACAGATAGTGAAAAAGGCCTTCTCTCTCATAAACTGTGATAAATGTCTCCCATTCAGATAGTGAAAAAGGCCTTCTCTCTCATAAACTGTGATAAATGTCTCCCACACAGATAGTGAAAAAGGCCTTCTCGCTCATAAACTGTGATAAATGCCTCCCACACAGATAGTGAAAAAGGCCTTCTCGCTCATAAACTGTGATAAATGTCTCCCACACAGATAGTGAAAAAGGCCTTCTCTCTCATAAACTGTGATAAATGTCTCCCACACAGATAGTGAAAAAGGCCGTCTCGCTCATAAACTGTGATAAATGTCTCCCACACAGATAGTGAAAAAGGCCTTCTCGCTCATAAACTGTGATAAATGTCTCCCACACAGATAGTGAAAAAGGCCTTCTCTCTCATAAACTGTGATAAATGTCTCCCACACAGATAGTGAAAAAGGCCTTCTCTCTCATAAACTGTGATAAATGTCTCCCACACAGATAGTGAAAAAGGCCTTCTCTCTCATAAACTGTGATAAATGTCTCCCACACAGATAGTGAAAAAGGCCTTCTCTCTCATAAACTGTGATAAATGTCTCCCACACAGATAGTGAAAAAGGCCTTCTCGCTCATAAACTGTGATAAATGCCTCCCACACAGATAGTGAAAAAGGCCTTCTCGCTCATAAACTGTGATAAATGTCTCCCACACAGATAGTGAAAAAGGCCTTCTCTCTCATAAACTGTGATAAATGTCTCCCACACAGATAGTGAAAAAGGCCGTCTCGCTCATAAACTGTGATAAATGTCTCCCACACAGATAGTGAAAAAGGCCTTCTCGCTCATAAACTGTGATAAATGTCTCCCACACAGATAGTGAAAAAGGCCTTCTCTCTCATAAACTGTGATAAATGTCTCCCACACAGATAGTGAAAAAGGCCTTCTCTCTCATAAACTGTGATAAATGTCTCCCACACAGATAGTGAAAAAGGCCTTCTCTCTCATAAACTGTGATAAATGTCTCCCACACAGATAGTGAAAAAGGCCTTCTCTCTCATAAACTGTGATAAATGTCTCCCACACAGATAGTGAAAAAGGCCTTCTCGCTCATAAACTGTGATAAATGTCTCCCACTCAGATAGTGAAAAAGGCCTTCTCTCTCAAAAACTGTGATAAATGTCTCCCACACAAATGGTGACAAACGCATCGAATGTTAATCAAAATAAATATGTCTCACCTGCAAACTTTTACAAATATCAAATCATCTACAAATCGTGGTAAACTCTGTCTCACATTCAAACTATCATAAATGCCTTATCTATAAATGACAAATGTGTCATTAGTGAAGTATGGTGACAGAAAGTACCATCACCTATAGATAGCAATAGGCGTTGCCACCCCTACACCTTACGTTAAATGTTGCCTCCCCTACACCTTACGTTAAATGTTGCCTCACCTACACCTTACGTTAAATGTTGCCTCACCTACATGTTATGATAATGGTTGCGCCTGAAAATAGTGATAAATATTTCAAAAACAAATAATGATGAAAGTCTCACCAACAAATAATGATGAAAGTCTCACCAACAAATAATGATGAAAGTCTCACCAACAAATAATGATGAAAGTCTAACCAACAAATAATGATGAAAGTCTCACCAACAAATAATGATGAAAGTCTCACCAACAAATAATGATGAAAGTCTCACCAACAAATAATGATGAAAGTCTCACCAACAAATAATGATGAAAGTCTCACCAACAAATAATGATGAAAGTCTCACCAACAAATAATGATGAAAGTCTCACCAACAAATAATGATGAAAGTCTCACCATCAAATAATGATGAAAGTCTCACCAACAAATAATGATGAAAGTCTCACCAACAAATAAATGATAACTATATATTTTTTTAAATTATGATAAAAGTGTCACAAACAAATTATGCTAACTATTTCTCTAAAAGATTACGATAAAAGTCTCACCAATAAATTATGATAAATGGCTCTTGATCCAAATATATTAAATGATTCATCGATAGATTTAAAGAAATAACTCATCTAACAGTTATTATACATTTTTATCTCATCTGCAAATTATGATAAATGCCTCGTCTACAACTTTTGATAAACGTCACCTCTTTTACACATAATAATTATTGCCTGACCTACAAATTATGATAAATGTCGTTTCGTCTTTAAATTCTTTTACGACCAATAGCACAGCTGTGGCGTTACTGACGGAGAAAAGTCGATTAAAAAACATAGCTCAGTTATCGCACCGAGACATAAACAAGACGAAATCTGTCATGGTCCCAAGACCTTTATCGGAAGCAAAGGACGAACAAAAACAGCTAACAAATAATAAAAGACATAGACAATGACCTCCACAACCAATTTGATACGTAAGTCGAATGTCATCGGCCAGTGATACACATCTGCTCTTTCATTAATGTTTCACCTTTAGATTGTGAAGAATGTCTCTCTTTTTCATTGTGATGAATATTTCACCTCTAAATTGTGATGAAAGTCTTTTTTTTCCATTGTGATGAAAGTCTCTCTTTCCATTGTGATGAAAGTCTCTCTTTCCATTGTGATGAATGTCTTACTTTTCTATTGTGATGAATGTCTTACTTTTCTATTATGATGAATGTCTTACTTTTCTATTGTGATGAATGTCTTACTTTACTATTGTGATGAATGTCTTACTTTTCTATTTTGATGAATGTTACTTTTCTATTGTGATGAATGTCTTACTTGTATATTGTGATGAATGTCTTACTTTTCTATTGTGATGAATGTCTTACTTTTCCATTGTCATGAATTAATCGCTTTTCCATTGTGATAAATGTCTCATTTCCATTGTGCACAATGTCTCTCTTATCCATTGTGATAAATGTCTCATTTCCAGTGTGCACAATGTCTCTCTTATCCATTGTGATAAATGTCTCATTTCCAGTGTGATGAATGTCTCACTTTTCCATTGTGATAAATGTCTCATTTCCATTGTGCACAATGTCTCACTTTTCCATTGTGATAAATGTCTCATTTCCATTGTGCACAATATCTCACTTTTCCATTGTGATAAATGTCTCATTTCCATTGTGCACAATGTCTCACTTTTCCATTGTGATAAATGTCTCATTTCCATTGTGCACAATGTCTCACTTTTCCATTGTGATAAATGTCTCATTTCCATTGTGCACAATGTCTCACTTTTCCATTGTGATAAATGTCTCATTTCCATTGTGCACAATGTCTCACTTTTCCATTGTGATAAATGTCTCATTTCCATTGTGCACAATGTCTCTCTTATCCATTGTGATAAATGTCTCATTTCCAATGTGATGAATGTATGTCTTTTCCATTGTGATGAATGTTTCTCTTTTCCATTGTAATGAATGTATGTATTTTCCATTGTGATGAATATGTCACCTTTAGATTGGGATGAATGTCTCTCTCTTTCATCGTGATGAATGCTTTTCTTTTTCATTGTAAGGAATGTATCACTTTTCCATTCTGATGAATGTCTCTCTATTCTATTGTGATTAATGTCGTTTCCATTGTGATGAATGTTTCACATTTAGATTGTGATGAATGTCTCTCTTTTCAATTGTGATGAATATCTCTCTTTTCTATTGTGATGAATGTCTCTCTTTTCCATTGTGATGAATGTCTCTTTTTTCTATTGTGATAAATATCTCTCTTTCCATTGTGATAAATTTCTCTATTTCCATTGATATGAATGTATCTTATTTCCATTGTGATGAATATCTCCCTTTTCTATTGTAATTTATGTTTCACCTGTACATTATGATAAATGTCCCACCTTTACATTATAATAAATTGCGAACGTAAAAATTATAATAAATGCCACGTCTTATAAATTGTGATAATTTTTTTTCCTAAAATTTATGAAATCTTTCACCTAAATGATATAACAAATCACTCACCTAAAATTATGATAAATGGCTCATCTACAGTTTAGGAAAAATGTCTCACATATAAATTATAATAAATGTGTTGTAAACAATTCATGATAGATGTCTCAAGCATAAATTATGATAAATATCGCAGCTGTAATTACGATAAATGTCTCCTCTTATAAATTATGATGAATGTCTCATCCATAAAATTATGATTTGTGACGCACCTATAAATTATGAGACAAATTTCACCTATAAGTTATGTTAAAAAGCGCACCTACATATTATGTTAAATGTCTCGTCTTATAAATTAAAATAAATATCTCACCTATAAATTGTGTTTTATATATCACCTATAAACTCTGATAAATGTCTCATATTACAAATTATGATAAATGTCTCATATTACAAATTATGATACATTTCTCATATTACCAATTATGATAAATGTCTCATATTACAATTTATGATAAATGTCTCGCGAACAAATTCTGATAAATATCTCACTCAAAAAATGTTTAATTAAATCATATTTAAATGTTTTAAATGTCTTAACCTTTAAATTATAATAAATGTCTCACATATAAATTACGATAAATGACCCACCTATAAATTGTGATAAGTTTCTCATCTATAAGTTATGATAATGTCTTCTCAATTATAAATTGGGATAAATGTTGTCTCATCTTCAAATTATGATAAAAATCTCAATTATAAATTATGAAAAACGTAGTGTCGTTTTCTATTAACGATAAATCTCTCATCCGGTGCCAGTAGATGGGCCATTCGTCTATAAATCCCTCATACGATGCCAGTAGATGTGCCATTCGTCTATAAATCCCTCATCCGATGCCAGTAGATGTGCCATTCGTCTATAAATCCCTCATCCGATGCCAGCAGATGTGCCATTCGTCTATTAATCCCTCATACGATGCCAGTAGAAGGGCCATTCGTCTATAAGTCTCTCATCCGGTGCCAATAGATATGCCATTCTTCTGTAACGAGTGATGTATATAGTCGTACACAAAGCCTACCATTGACATATACTTGAATGAAAACTTTATCCAGACACAACCCTGCTCAGAAATGTCAAATAGTTAACATGAAAGATAGGACATACCCCACCACTTAACTGCAGACAATAATCTAGGATCCATTATCTGGATAAACCAGTAGTTATTTGTTCCCAGTCAGATTCTAGGTCCCGCAGCTAGGAAGATCATGTCAGATTCTAGGTCTGGCAGCTAGGACGATCATGTCAGATTCTAGGTCTGGCAGCTAGGACGATCATGTCAGATTCTAGGTCCGGCAGCTAGGACGATCATGTCAGATTCTAGGTCTGGCAGCTAGGACGATCATGTCAGATTCTAGGTCCGGCAGCCAGGACGATCATGTCAGATTCTAGGTCCGGCAGCTAGGACGATCATGTCAGATTCTAGGTCCGGCAGCTAGGACGATCATGTCAGATTCTAGGTCCGGCAGCTAGGACGATCATGTCAGATTCTAGGTCCGGCAGCTAGGACGATCATGTCAGATTCTAGGTCCGGCAGCTAGGACGATCATGTCAGATTCTAGGTCCGGCAGCTAGGACGATCATGTCAGATTCTAGGTCCGGCAGCTAGGACGATCGTGTCAGCTGTGGAAGTGGATTCACAATTCTTTGCCGCCAATTGATCCTGTGCGATCCTCACCCGTTATTCATTTCTGTACATCTTGAGTATTCCTACATTCTTAGAACCCCACCCACCCCCCACCCCTTTCTCTCTCTGTCTCTCTCTCTCTCTCTCTCTCTCTCTAGCATCCTACGCCACCCTCACCTTCTCCTATCAAACGAAAACCCTATCAGCTTCAATGATGTATAATTTTCTATACCCTACCAATGTTTTTCATTCATTCAGAGTTGAGAAATAATCCTTCTACGGGCTACCATTATTTCATTTACAGTTCACGATTAATTTGACTAAAATAATCGAGTGAGTCTTTCATTTATTCAGAGTTCAAGGCTATTTCTTTCTTCCTTCATTCAGATGCATTCTTCTAAAGACATTATAATGTCTTTCATTCATTTATTGCTAATGATTAGTTCTTCTACAGACATTGCCATGTCTTTCGTTCATTCATTATTAAGGATTAGGTCTTCTACAGCCCATATCGTGTCATTCATTCAGAGTAAAGGATTAACCCCTTTACGTACACTAGTGTATATTTTATTTGTCCAAGATAAAGTGTTAAGCCTCAGCAGAAACCGAAATGTTTTAAAACAAAATGTAATTCCGAGTAAAAGATAGACCCCTCCTATGCCTCACGCCTCCCCTTCCCTTTCGTTCTGTCTTTTATTCGTTCTTAGTCAAATAGTAATCCTTCTATACATCACCCCCCACCCCCTCCCCATCCCTTTTTACCCCATCTTTTTCCTTCTATGTCTTTCCTTCAGAATAGAAGATCAATCCATTCACAACCCTCGACCTCTTTTCCTCCAAATCATCTTCTCAGAGTGAAGGATTTTTTCCTCCTCGCCACCTTCCTCTACATTGTCTTCCATTTAGAGCGTTCATTGTTGTACACCCCTTCAACCATGTTTTCCATTTACAGAAGAGAGTTAATACACCAACATACTTCCCCCTCCTCTTCCCACCACTCCACGCCCCATCCTCATTCATTCACAGGTGAGAATTAATCCTTAGACATCTCTATCACGACGTCTTTCATTCCATTCGCGTTTTATCTGCACTTTGGAACTTTTATCTCCTTAAAAGTATCAGTTCCCGTCTGCTTCGTTCGTTTTTTTTGTTTCGTGTCTTTGGGTTTAGAGCAAAAACGGTTTCATTTATTTGAAATGAATCCCCCGCCTGCTGAATGGTTCCCTCCGTACGGTCCATTTCAGAATGTGACACGGTCCGCTTGTTCCGTTGGGTGCAAACAATTGGGTTTGTGTTCAAAACTCGGGTCGACCAAGCAGTCAGTTTAAGAACTGATCCAACCTATTTTCGTGCAGGCTGGTCATGAGGTTGAAGATTTTAGAGGGATGGGAGGGTGGGTGGGTGTCGAAGCGATACATGCATATATCAATAAATAAAATATGGACATTACATATGCAAGACTGCACACACATACAATCTTACATACACACACACTCGAGCACGCTCTCTTTATCTCTCTCTCTATCTATATATCCCTCTATTTCTCTCTCTATATCTAAATATCTCTATCTCTCTCTATATATATATATCATAAAGGTATCATTTACAAATTTTCACACTCGGCATCTGACCTATATAGAAATTATGACAAATAGTCTCACCGCTAAATTCTGAATTTTGTCTCACCTATAAATTATAACACATGTTGTCTCGCCTACAAATTATGATAAATGTCTCTCAATCAAATTATGATATGTCTGTCCAACAAATTATAAATGTCTTTCCTACAAATTATCATAAATGTCGTCTCGGGTAGAAATTATAACATATGTCTCCCTTACAAATTCTAACAAATGTCGTCTCACCTATTAATGATAACAGAAAACTCTGACAAAATACCAAGACATTTGTCATACATGTGCCCATTTATAGAAGAGTAGGGGGAGAAGGTCAGTATGAGAAGACGAGAAGAAGTTATAGGCTCAGAAACTGTCAAGTTTCTGGATAGTACCTATAAACTATAACAAATCGTTATAGAAGACCTACCCGTTGGAGATTCATTTTTGGTTCAATAATTTAACTTTTTGTTCTTGTTTATTTCCCGTATTATTTAGCATGTTGCACATTGTGTAATTACTGGCTCACAGTGGTAACTGCATCTTTCGGCTCTTCATATATGACACTTGGACTTAATTTTCGGTGTTTTCTAACCAAGCATATATGACACTTGGACTTAATTTTCGGTGTTTTCTAACCAAGCATATATGACACTTGGACAGGGATTTCTGAGTGTTTCGATCCCACACAATTTGACATAAATGTCTGCGTGCTTACCCAAGTGGTCCACCGAGTTCTTTGTGTATGACAATCACAAGAATAGCACCACTGCCCCATAGAGAGCAAACTGTAAGAAGCGACTAACTGTGTGACATGGCATAACACCGGCCATAGTTAAGTGGTTTGTTTAGAGCAGCATAGATGGCGCCTAACAGGCTGTGGGTCTACTTTGCTCTAGTGTTTGAGTCTATTAATATGGACTCGCACATCGGTTAACAACCCTCCGCGGCACTTGTTCCAACATAGCGGAGTAATGAGCCGCTCGAGCCTAGCCTGCTAAACAGGAAATCATACTCCTGACTACATCCAGCTCATAGCAGAGCTGGGACCTGCACAGGGGCATCTGCCACTGTAGAAGTACAGGTCGACTAAGTGGGACCTGCACAGGAGCATCTGCCACTGTAGAAGTACAGGTCGACTAAGAACAGCGTGCTTTGATCCCGCACATTTGACAGTTGAACAGCGATATCTGAGTCTTATTCTTCCCCCGGTAGATATGCCAGCTAGTCTTCGATACCTGCACCTTTAGGCAGAACATATTTGTTGGTTGATTCCAGATAAAATATGTCCCTTTTGACTCGTCACATTTCACAATTGGAGTACGATTTCTGCGCTGTCTTTTGTTTTTCTATTCACACCTACTTTCTGCACGATTTCATGTGGCTGTCCATCCTTTGCTCTTCGGTGTCTCCAGACTGAATTGAAAGCAGTTTAAGATTCGTTTCTCCTCTGCACGAATTATCACCTACCACTAACGGAGATTCTAGTTTGCGGCAATCGAAACCCCGCTATTTCTCCAGTTGAAGGGAATACCCTTCTGCGTGTATGCGGGGAGCGTATTTGTTGCTGTCAAAGGCGGTGTGATGTGCACGCATAGGAGAGCATTTCGTAAGAGTTGAAAGATTACCTATTCAATTTACTAAGAATATGAAAAACTTTATACTGTGTCTGCTGCACGTTTACAATGACTGTAGAACATCTGCTACAAAGGTTCCCAACATGCAAAGAAACAGTGAAAGAACAAACGACCATCGCCAATACCGTTCCTGAACATTTTCTATGGTGGAAGCAATAATGTTGTATTATCCGTCACGGGTGGTGGAGTCCACTTGATATGCCCATCCATGTGGGGTGCGTTCAGTCAGTCGATGGGTTAGCTAAGAAATATATGAGAACTGCCCTGGTTTGAACTTGGAGGAATTGTTACGTCAACTTGTCCATTTCCAGCAAACATTGATGCCCATCGACCACGGACAGTCTCGGGCTGAGCATTGCCTTATTTAGAGATAGATTCGACATGACGTCTGGGATCGCATGAAGAGAATACGACTCTACTCCTAACTACGACAATATTTTGAACATACTTCCTCCGTTAGACAATGTCCAATACTTTAAATGGCTCATTTCTTGGGCTCAAACTTCCGTGGCATTCGCTGAAATATGTGTTTAAGACATGTGGCGACCCCTTTCGATGGACTGATGTCGGTGATGGTACCATCCCCCCCCCCCCTAAATGAACTGATGTCAGTGATGGTACCACCCACTCCCCCTCCAATGAACTGATGTCAGTGATGGTACCACCCACTCCCCCTCCAATGAACTGATGTCAGTGATGGTACCACCCACTCCCCCTCCAATGAACTGATGTCAGTGATGGTACCACCCACTCCCCCTCCAATGAACTGATGTCAGTGATGGTACCATCCCTCCCCCTCCAATGAACTGATGTCAGTGATGGTACCATCCCTCCCCCTCCAATGAACTGATGTCAGTGATGGTACCATCCCTCCCCCTCCAATGAACTGATGTCAGTGATGGTGCCACCCCCTTCCCCTCCAATGAACTGATGTCAGTGATGGTACCATCCCTCCCCCTTCAATGAACTGATGTCAGTGATAGTACCACCCACTCCCCCTCCAATGAACTGATGTCAGTGATGGTAACACCCACTCCCCCTCCAATGAACTGATGTCAGTGATGGTACCACCCACTCTCCCTCCAATGAACTGATGTCAGTGATGGTACCACCCACTCCCCCTCCAATGAACTGATGTCAGTGATGGTACCACCCACTCTCCCTCCAATGAACTGATGTCAGTGATGGTACCACCCACTCCCCCTACAATGAACTGATGTCAGTGATGGTACCACCCACTCCCCCTCCAATGAACTGATGTCAGTGATGGTACCATCCCTCCCCCTCCAATGAACTGATGTCAGTGATGGTACCATCCCTCCCCCTCCAATGAACTGATGTCAGTGATGGTACCATCCCTCCCCCTCCAATGAACTGATGTCAGTGATGGTGCCACCCCCTTCCCCTCCAATGAACTGATGTCAGTGATGGTACCATCCCTCCCCCTTCAATGAACTGATGTCAGTGATAGTACCACCCACTCCCCCTCCAATGAACTGATGTCAGTGATGGTAACACCCACTCCCCCTCCAATGAACTGATGTCAGTGATGGTACCACCCACTCTCCCTCCAATGAACTGATGTCAGTGATGGTACCACCCACTCCCCCTCCAATGAACTGATGTCAGTGATGGTACCACCCACTCCCCCTCCAATGAACTGATGTCAGTGATGGTACCACCAACTTCCCTTCCAATGAACTGATATCAGTGATGGTACCACCCACTCCCCCTCCAATGAACTGATGTCAGTGATGGTACCACCCACTCCCCCTCCAATGAACTGATGTCAATGATGGTACCACCCACTCCCCCTCCAATGAACTGATGTCAGTGATGGTACCACCAACTCCCCCTCCAATGAACTGATGTCAGTGATGGTACCACCCACTCCCCCTCCAATGAACTGATGTCAGTGATGGTACCACCCACTCCCCCTCCAATGAACTGATGTCAGTGATGGTACCACCCCCTCCCCCTCCAATGAACTGATGTCAGTGATGGTACCACCCACTCCCCCTCCAATGAACTGATGTCAGTGATGGTACCACCCACTCCCCCTCCAATGAACTGATGTCAGTGATGGTACCACCCACTCCCCCTCCAATGAACTGATGTCAGTGATGGTACCACTCAATCCCTCTCCAATGAACTGATGTCAGTGATGGTACCACCCACTCCCCCTCCAATGAACTGATGTCAGTGATGGTACCACCCACTCCCCCTCCAATGAACTGATGTCAGTGATGGTACCACCCACTCCCTCTCCAATGAACTGATGTCAGTGATGGTACCACCCACTCCCCCTCCAATGAACTGATGTCAGTGATGGTACCACCCACTCCCCCTCCAATGAACTGATGTCAGTGATGGTACCACCCACTCCCCCTCCAATGAACTGATGTCAGTGATGGTACCACCCACTCCCCCTCCAATGAACTGATGTCAATGATGGTACCACCCACTCCCCCTCCAATGAACTGATGTCAGTGATGGTACCACCCACTCCCCCTCCAATGAACTGATGTCAGTGATGTTGATGATAATGACAACAATTGGAAGGCTCAAACATCTTGCCCAGTTTTCTTGCTTGTTCCTTGACATCTTTCAGCGCCATTTCTCCGTTAATATTTGAGCCTCTTCTGAAGATAACGATTTTCCGGCTATCTGTTACCTAGTCGGCTGATCTCTCCACAGACCGGACTCTGGTACGGCTAGCGGCTGATCTCTCCACGGACCGGACTCTGGTACGGCTAGCTGTTACCTGCCGGCTGATCTCTCCACGGACCGGATTCTGGTACGGATATCTGTTACCTGCCGGCTGATCTCTCCATGGACCGGACTCTGGTACGGCTAGCTGTTACCTGCCGGCTGATCTCTCCACAGACCGGACTCTGGTACGGCTAGCTGTTACCTGCCGGCTGATCTCTCCACGGACCGGACTCTGGTACGGATATCTGTTACCTAGCCGGCTGATCTCTCCACGGAACGGACTCTGTATTGCGCAACGCTGATGCTAAAGAAGAATAACCCACCAGCGACGAGGGCTACCTCGCGCAGGAACTTCCCCGATGCCCCTCTTGCATCTGGTCTACAAGACTATCAACGAAGATCTCGACAAACAGACTTGACCCAAAGTACGACCAGTGCCACGTGAACGTCATTCAACGTCTAACGATAATGTTTGCTAATTTGTTTCCTTTTTTCTTGTATTGTCTATTTCACGCCCGCCCGCCATTAACATTTCTTTTCTGGTTTTGCCAGACGGCAAACCCATCGTTGCCAGTGTCAAAGTTTGGAAAAGATGACGAGGCTATTCATTAAAGATTTGGAGGTCAACTAAATGGTTCTAGTTGAGAAAGTAGGTTATTAGATTATGTATAAGGGCGGGGATAATGTGGTTCTATTTTCAGTCACTTCTACTAGAGGAGAAAACATTTTCTTGTCACTTCTACTAGAGGAGAAAACATTTTCAGTCACTTCTACTAGAGGAGAAAACATTTTCTTGTCACTTCTACTAGAGGAGAAAACATTTTCTTGTCACTTCTACTAGAGGAGAAAACATTTTCAGTCACTTCTACTAGAGGAGAAAACATTTTCAGTCACTTCTACTAGATGAGAAAACATTTTCAGTCACTTCTACTAGAGGAGAAAACATTTTCAGTCACTTCTACTAGAGGAGAAAACATTGTCAGTCACTTCTACTAGATGAGAAAACATTTTCAGTCACTTCTACTAGAGGAGAAAACATTTTCAGTCACTTCTACTAGAGGAGAAAACATTTTCAGTCACTTCTACTAGATGAGAAACCATTGTCAGTCACTTCTACTAGAGGAGAAAACATTTTCTTGTCACTTCTACTAGATGAGAAACCATTTTCAGTCACTTCTACTAGAGGAGAAAACATTTTCTTGTCACTTCTACTAGATGAGAAACCATTTTCAGTCACTTCTACTAGAGGAGAAAACATTTTCAGTCACTTCTACTAGATGAGAAACCATTGTCAGTCACTTCTACTAGAGGAGAAAACATTTTCTTGTCACTTCTACTAGATGAGAAACCATTTTCAGTCACTTCTACTAGAGGAGAAAACATTTTCAGTCACTTTCAAGCATCAGTCACTAGCAGATTCCAACTACCCATTCACCATTTCAACTGTCAAGCTCAATGGCGTAGGCAACTGTGTTTTTCTACAATTTCCTGTCCTTACAAGCTGAATGTCTTTCTGTTAGACTGCACATTTAGTAGAAGTATAAATTATAGGTAGGGCAAGGAGGGAGAGGAGGAGGAGGGGGCGCCTTGAAGTGAATTAACGACCGCTTATTGAATGGCTACACTGTACTCCGTAACACATATATCAAATGGATTTGAATCCTGGGGTAGTCGTGGAGGGTGGGGGCTTTTAAAGACAAATCAAGAGTGTGTACAGCCAGCGAGCTGTCTGAAGCTAAGCCCTTCTCCATGTGCTGAAAGTGACTGACCACATATGAATCTGCAAAGAATTTTGTTGTGTCGTTTATACACAACACAACATAACATAGTACACCATTATACAACATAACACAACTAACACAACACATAACACCATAGCGCATCACAGTCAAGACAGCTAACATAGCACAGCTAACATAACACAGCACAACCAACATATCATAATACATCACAGCCAACACAACGTAACACAACACAACATAACACAAGACAGCGAACACAAAATAACACAACTGATCTAAAATAACACAACATATCCAACACAACGTAACACAACATAACAGATCACATCACAACATGACATAACACAACGTAACACAACATAATACATCACATCACAACATGACATAACACAGCGTAACAAAACATAACACAACACTGCGCAACATAACACAACTAACACATCACAACCTGACACAACACAGCCAACACAACGTAATACAACACAGCCAACACAACGTAACACAACACAGCCAACACACCATTACACAACACAACCAACAAAACGTAACACAACACAGCCAACACAACCTAACACAACACAGCCAACACAACATGACACAACACAGTCAACACAACGTAACACAACACAGCCAACACAACGTAACACAACACAGCCAACACAACGTAACACAACACAGCCAACACATCGTAATACAACACCACACAGCTAATACAACATAACACAACACAAGATACTGTAATTCTTGTATTCATACGGGCACAAGCAAGTAGTCAAATGTAGTCTAAACTCCTCTGTCTGATGCCTTGGCGTATCCTGCCGGACCAAGGTATTGGCTCATGCTAAATCTCCATCTCAATGGCGGAAGTCTGGGTTGACGTCCACCCTGACGTCATCTGTCGGCGTCAATCTGTTGTCAGGCCGGCCCACCCGTACTATCTTATCAATCTACGACGCCTTTCAAGCAACTTTGACTCCTAATGGCGGTGTAGCCGGTGTGGGCCCAAAGTGAGCATGGCAATGCTCTATGTCCAATCGCCCGTTCAGTAGCAGGATTGTGAGTTCTTGCTTCACTGTATTTGATCTGTTAAAGTAGGAGCATAATGCATAAGGCCCATATATAACACAATATTTCATAGCCTATCATAAGTGTTTTATTTGCAATTGAAGATTTCCGATAGCTGAATATTTGTCTCCCCCTGTTTTTCCCTTGTATTTCAGGAATTCTACTGATTATTTTCATGTTTACAACTTTCTCTTGCCGTATAGCTGTGCATCTTTCTAGTGTGTGTACACAAGTAATTTTACATACTGCTCTCCCTGAGCATATCATTACATTGATTAGTTTTGTTAAAGATTGATAAGGAGAATCTGAACAATCTTCTGCAAAACAATATTTATGTGACGTATTAGCTTTATACTGTTTTAATGATTGTCTGTGGTTTGACAGGATTGGCTTCTTATAATAAAGAATGACATTCTTACGTGGGTTGGAAGCAGGCATAAGTTGTGTGACATGATTTTCATTTATTAGTTCACATTCACATTGAAAGGGAAGAGGGAAGGCCGAGTAAAGGAAGAGGGAAGGCCGATCAAGTGCAGAAGGAAGGCAGAGCAATTGAAGAGGGAAGGCAGAGCATAGGAAACGCCATGACTCTTAGTTTAAAATTTAAGGTTAATAGTGGACCAATGCTACAATACGGGTCACACAAGCACACACATACCCACACGGTCTTTTTTTTTTTTTTTTTTTTTTTTTTTTTTGCGTTCGCCTTATTTCTCTAATCCCCAAGGCGGTGTGCGTTGCACTGTGGTTTTTATTTTGCGCCTGTAGGCCCAGTGCATCCGACTTCAGCATGCATTTTATGTAAGGGTCTGCTTCCTCCTGCATTTTCTAAGGGTTTGCTTCCCCGGGGTAACGGCCGGTGCTGTGATGGGGATCGAACCCAGCACCTTCTGGTTGTGAGACGTGTCACTTAACCACTAGGCCACGCCGTCCCCCCCACACGGTCTATAGTCACACATACCCAAACGGTCTATAGTCACACATACCCACATGGTCTATAGTCACACATACACACACGGTCTATAGTCACACATACCCACACGGTCTATACTAATATTGGCACTACCCATATACACACATACCCACACGGCCTATACACATAATGACACGACCCGTACACACACATACCCATACAGCGTAATCTCATACTGGCACGGCTCATACACACATACATACCCACGCGGCCCATACACACATACATACCTACGCGGCCCATATACACACACACACACCCACACGGCCCATACACCCACACATACCCACACGGCCTATACACATACTAACACGGCACACGCATACACATACAGCCTTTACATTCACATACCCATACAGCCTTTACACACACGTGGTACAACACGACACACACATATTCACACCGCATGTACACTACATGTAGTTCAAATAACAATATTGCTTGTTGCTGTACAGTTCAAGTGCCATCTCCGAATCGAAAGTCAGCTGCAATAGATCTCCAGCGTACTCTCTTGTCGTAATTGTGCAATCTGAGAGACTTTTTCCAGTCCATCTCATGATGTTATCCACCTATATAAAATGGTGTCTGCCTCTTGAACGCCTGCCTTCCACCCTACCCTCCAGTATGGTCTTCAACAAGGAGGTATGTCTTGTTGTATGACCAAAATAACGTAACTGTCTGACCCAGATTTCGGTCATTAATTCTCTTTTCCCCCTTGACTTTTTCAATAACTCGAAATTTGTTTTACTTTCTTTCTAAGAAATGCCACCCAATCTTCTATATACCAACATTTCGAAGGCTTCAATACACTTTTCCAACGTGTTATTCATTGTCCATGTTTCTGCGCCATAAAGTAGTGAGGAGTATACATAACACCTGACAATTCTCTTTTTTAAAATCTGATTTATCTGTTTGGATGTCAGTATGTGTCGCATGTTGTCGAATACCATCTTGACCAAACCTATTCTCTTTCTGATTTCTTTTTTCACTGCTGCCTTCTTCTGTTATTATATGATCTAGATAGGAAAAATGATGTACCTGTTCAAGTAGTTGATCTTTTAATTTGTATCTGCATACATGGTTTCTTGTCACTTTCCCAATTAGCATAGTCTTTGTTTTCTTTATGTTTATGTCTAATCCAAATTCTTGACTTATTGTGCATATTCTTGTCACAAGCTCATGTAATTCTTGCTCACTTTTTGCCATCAAAACTGTATCATCCGCATATCTAAGATTATTCATTGCCACTCCTCCAATGACAAGCCCTGACATCCCCTCTATCTGTTTAAATATTTGTTCTGTGTAGATATTAAAAAGACAAGACGATAATACACATCCCTGTCTCACTCCTCTTTTTACATCTATACTTGGAGAGCATATCTTTCCTGATTTTACTGCAGCAGTTTGTTCCCAGTACAGATTACTAAGCAGTATTTTGTCTTTACCATCTAGACCTATTTCGTGGAGACATGTAATTAATGTCCCATGTTGGAACCTGTCAAAAACCTTATTGTATCCTATGAAACAAATATAAATGTAATTTTGTATTTCCATATATTTCTCTGCAAGAGTTCTCAAACAGAAAATTGCTTCCCTTGTTCCATTATACTTCCGAAACCCAAATTGTTCTTCTGAAACTTCCCTCTCTATTTTACCTCTTACTCTCTCTCTCTCTAGTATGATCTTGAGCAGTATTTTAATTGTGTGACTCATTAGACTTACTGTTCTAAAGTCTTAACATTCTGTTGCATGTGGTTTTTGTCGGTACTGTTACAAACATTGAAGTTTTCAGGTCAGCTGGTATGCATCCAGTATTGTACGAGCATATGTCATAAGACGGATCAGTGTGTATATCTATTCCAAAATCCTCTAGAATCAATATTAATACATTATATGTGTATATAGTCTGGGCCTGTTACTTCCCTTTTCTCATAGTTTTTATCACATTTTCCACCCCTGATATGAGGATGCTGGGTCCTTCATTATCATATGTTGATGGTTTGGCTCCGCGACTGTCCTCAAAAGGCTCCCTTGTATTCTCCGCCCATCAGTTGGACATGTCATTCTTATCCATCGAAACGGCGCCATTCTTACCTTGGATACATCCCCCACTCTGTGTTACCTGTGTATTGTTTGTTGTTTTCTTTATTTCTAAATACATTTCTCTTGTATTGTGTTTTAGTCCCATGTCTTCTACTGAGTGACCGTGCATCGCTACAATTTATGGAGTGTGTGTATAACAATATTGCCTGCCTGTAGTGCGTAGAAGAATATTGTCTGTGTCTGTAGTGTGTATAACAATATTGCCGGTTTGTGTAGTGTATATAATAATATTGCTTGTGTCTGTAGTGTGTATAACAATATTACTTATTTATGTAGTGTGTATAATAATATTGCCTGTGTTTGTAGTGCGTAGAACAATATTGCCTGCGGCTGTAGTGTGTATAACAATATTGCCTGTTTATGTAGTGTTTATAATGATATTGCCTGTATCTGTAGTGTGTATAACACTGTTGCCTGTTTCTGTAGTGTTTATAATAATATTGCTTGTGTCTGTAATGTGTATAATAATATTGCTTGTGTCTGTAATGTGTATAATAATATTGCTTGTGTCTGTAGTGTGTATAATAATATTGCTTGTTTCTGTAGTGTGTATAATAATATTTTCTGTGTGTGTAGTTTGTAGAAGAATATTGCCTGTTTCTGTAGTTTGTAGAAGAATATTGCCTGTTTCTGTAGTTTGTAGAAGAATATTGTCTGTTTTTGTAGTTTGTAGAAACAAATTGCTTACTTCTGTAGCGTGAAATAATAAACCTTTGTCCTCTTTCAACACACCCTTCCTAGACATGTGAAGTCTAAGGGATTCCAAACATTCTTCAGTAGAACCACATATCTGACTTCTCGAGATATTGTTGCTTATGTACTATTTGCCATTGGTTCATTACTAGAAAGAAGAGAAAATAAGAAAACATCGCCACAAGAAACAAATCAAAACCAATTAAAAATAAAAGCACTGCTTTAAATCAAATACTAGAGAATAAATACCTAAGTGAACACGGCACATTCAGGTTCTGTTCACTTACCAAATTGCTGGGCGATTACCAAGAAAAAATTATTTAAAATATGCAAGCTTAGGGATGAAAATTAGAAATAAAAAGAAGAAGAAGAAGAAGACGACGACGAAAAGAAAGAAAAAGAACAACAATAACAACAACAACAAGATCAAGAAAAAGAAGATGATGAAAAAGAAGAAGAAAAAGAAAAAGAAAAACGTGTTGTTTCTTTGCCAGGAAAGATACTGTGATGTGAGGTGTACATGATCTATGTAGGCCATGTATGAGCTTGTCGATTTGATGAACATCAAACTAAGGGAATCTTTATTTAGACCACGTATGGTCGGACCACTTAGAAAGTAATTATCAGAATGAACAATACATAGTATATAAAATAGTGTGGCCAATGGATTGGAAGCTTGCTTTACAAACCCACTGAACCATGTTCACATCTCGTAGTTTTGACAGGCCGCGCATGTGGTTGGGCGTTTCGTGGTACGACCGCTTCTCCAAGTCAAACTAGTTGTAAATGGGTACCTGACGCAAGGACAATTCCGATACACCGCGAGAGCTATGGGGTCCGTACTTTGTCCTCGACCATTTCAGTAATGATCAGGAATGAGCTTATATGGGCTGCCCAGGAGCAATGAAGTCTTTTCCATGAACCATTAAAAAAACAAAGCTCAATAAATAATTACAATTTGGAAAAGAAACTTTTAAAATATTTATTGACGAAAATTCAACAAAATTACTTTTTTTTTAAAATATGAATAGTAATATATATATATATATATATATATATATATATATATATATATATATATATATATATATATATATATACATAGATAGAGAGAGGGGGGGGATGATAGAGAGAGTGATACAAGAGAGAGTAAAAGAGAGCATGTGTGTGTGTGCGAAAGAGAGAGGAATAGAGATAGAGAAAAAGACTAAGTAAGAACTCAATAAATAATTACAATTTTTTTGTAATCAATATTTTAAATAAGTAAAATGCAATTTAGAGTGTATTTTATTTTTAAAACTTAAGAAATTGATAAAAGGTTGTTGGCATTATACAAGTAGTTCAATAGATGACAGACATCTCTCCCTGTTCAATTATTTCTGTTCAGATTTGG
Source organism: Ariolimax columbianus (assembly GCA_036924085.1). Taxonomy (NCBI): domain Eukaryota; kingdom Metazoa; phylum Mollusca; class Gastropoda; order Stylommatophora; family Arionidae; genus Ariolimax; species Ariolimax columbianus. The sequence continues at coordinate 82,961,027 of JAVGWX010000011.1, read as the reverse complement.
TTTCTATTTTCGTTGACAAACACATACACAGTGCACAGGTTAGAGTTTCACATACATTAGAGACCATTACTTCATTTGATCCAAGCAACAATAATAAATTCATATTGTGAACGGGCAAATGCAGCGATGAGTTGGACAAAATGAAAGTTATCGAACAACAGCGACACTGGGTTCGCTGCATAATATGTGCATATTTATCAAGATGGTGGTCCAGAGGGAAGTAGAAGAAAAGCTCCCGGCAAAGGTCTACAAGAAAATGCGCAGAGCAGACCGACAGCGTGGGAGGCACGCGATAGATCAATATTGTTTCTTAGACGCATCCAATGAGAGTTCTCCATTTGGGGGAGTCCGCGTGCTAGAGTGAGCATTGAACGAGGGGGGAGGAAGACATTATTTGAGACGTTTGGGGTGAGATGGATCTGCTGTGTATCTGTGGTGGTGTCTAAGTTCTGTCAACTGTCTTCATGAGACTTCCCGAGTGAACAAGAAGAGAGAGGGAGATAGATATATAGACAGACAGACAGACAAACAGACATTTAGACAGATAGACAGATAGACAGATAGATAGTTAGATAAATAGATAGATAGATAGACAGACAGACAGACAGACAGACAGACAGACAGACAGACAGATAGATAGATAGATAGATAGATAGATAGATAGATAGATAGATAGATAGATAGATAGATAGATAGATAGATAGATAGATAGATAGTCTGGATCCTCGGTTGTGTATGTCTAGGCTATGTCGATATCTTCGTGAGCCTTAGGGTGTAAACACCGAGAGAACGATAGATAGATAGATAGATAGTCTGGATCCTCGGTTGTGTATGTCTAGGCTATGTCGATATCTTCGTGAGCCTTAGGGTGTAAACACCGAGAGAACGATAGATAGATAGATAGATAGTCTGGATCCTCGGTTGTGTATGTCTAGGCTATGTCGATATCTTCGTGAGCCTTAGGGTGTAAACACCGAGAGAACGATAGATAGATAGATGGGAGATAGATGTGAGATATTAATTCATGAAGGAACAGACAGGAAAAGGATTAACAGATATAGGTTTAAGGAAGTGAGAAAAATATATCGATTTACGGACGACGACAAATGGAGAAAGATGGAAAGATAGAGAAAAAGAGAAACGACGTTTGTTGTGGGCAGTGAGAGGGAATCGCACGAGAGCATGGGACGAGCAGATGTCACATGTCGGAGGTGGTCTCTAGATTATGTCACTGTCTTCAAGAGTCTTGCCATGTGAACAAAGAAAGATTGAGAAGATAGGGGGAGGAGAGAGAGAGAGAGAGAGAGAGAGAGAGAGAAATGAAAAACATCACTTAAGGACCATTGGCTGAGACAATGTCGCATGTCAGCGATAATACCTCGATTGTGTCCCCGTTTTCACGAGTCTATGGTTGGGAACCAGGAGAATTATGGAGAGAAAGAGAGAAGGAGAAATATCAAAAAGGAGGTAAAGACATAACTCAGCCAGCGAGCGCAGAGCTGTCTCGTGTCACCGATGGATTCTATATTGTGTCTCTTGTCTGCGACAGTCTAAGGGTGTGAACAAGGCGAGAGACAGAGAGGGTGTGTGTATGTGTCTGAAAGAGAGAAAGAGAGAGAGAGAGTGATAGATAGATAGATAGATAGATAGATAGATAGATAGATAGATAGATAGATAGATAGATAGATAGATAGATAGATAGATAGATAGATAGATAGATAGATAGATAGATAGATAGATAGATAGATAGATTGATTGATTGATTGATTGATTGATAAAGAGAGAGAGATAGATAACATGTGAAACGGAAAGAGAAACATTGTGGCTTATTCAAAATTAGATGAAATATCTCAGTTTTGAATTCACTTCTGGACCTATATGACTTTTTTTTCGTTTCTTTCTATTTAAATTTAAGTCAATCTGTGTGTGCTATTTTATGTATTGTACACACATGTATCTCTAGACACTTTGTTATCTATATGTTGGATAATTAGAAAGTATTGTGTTACAAATAACCATGACTGTCAAGAATTGTTATAACTTACTTACTTACTTAGTCGCTCCTCTTCTACCGTGAGGTGTAAAGTCTTCTACCTTACTTACTTAGTCGCTCCTCTTCTACCATGAGGTGTAGAGGTTTGCCAGAGAGAACGCCACACTGTTTTATCCACCGCCTTTTTCCTGGCCTCTTACCAATCCAGCCCTCTATCACTTAGGGACTGTCGTATGTTGTCTTCCCAACGTACTTTGGGACATCCTGGGGGGCTGTGTCTTTGACTTTTTATCTCCCATGACTGCTTTGGTATCCGATCTTCTTCCATTCTACAGACATGGCCAAACCACTGTAGTTGGGACTGCTCCACTCGTGTCTGCAGGGGCTGAACTTCAAGATTGCTACGCATTGTCTGGTTTCGGATCTTGTCCCTTTTCGTCACCTGAACCGCCTTTCTTAGGTACCTCATTTCTGAAGTTTGTAATTGCCTTTCTTGGGCTGTAGTCATTGCCCATGACTCACATCCATATGTCAGGACAGGCATATATGTCGAGCGGTATACATTCATTTTTTGTTTTCCTGCTTATTTCTCTGAGGAAACCTCCGTTTATTTCATTAAAAAGTCAATGTTATAACTTACAACCATTAATGTCAAGAAATATTAAAACTTACAACCATTACTGTCAAGAAAAGTTATAAATTACAACCATTTTTGTCAATAAATTTTGTAACATGCAACCACTATAGCCAAGAATCGCTGTAACATACACCCATTATAGCGAAGAAACGTTGTAACATGCAACCACTATAGCCAAGAATCGCTGTAACATACACCCATTATAGCGAAGAAACGTTGTAACATGCAACCACTATAGCCAAGAATCGCTGTAACATACACCCATTATAGCGAAGAAACGTTGTAACATGCAACCACTATAGCCAAGAAACGCTGTAACACGCAATCACTATTGCCAAGAAATGCTATAACATGCAACCACTATAGCCAAGACATTTTGTAAGTTGCCAATATTATTATCAAGGTGCAATGTTATGATAAAATACACAATGGCTTTCAACAAATCTTGTAACATTCAAACATAATTCTTATTAAAAACATTTCTGTCAACGAATAGAACCTCATCTTTTTTATCAAAGATTATTGTGGCATGTGAACATTTTGGTCAAATAATATTGTTACATACAAACCATTTTATCAAAGATTACTGTTACACGTGAACATTTTTGTCGAAGAGTAGTTATTTTTTTTTTAAAACCATTGTTTGTCAAAGAAAAATTTTTTAATAAAAAAAACATGTTTGTACAAGAATATTTATTGGAAAAAAAAAAATTTTTCAAAGAATATTTATTTTTTTAAACATTTTTACCAAGGATAGTTATTAAATAAAAAACATTTGTCAAATAATATTTATTTACAAACATTTTTATACAAGAATATTTATTTTTAAAACATGTTCGTCCTAGAATAATTATTAAAAAAACATTTTTGTCAAATAATATTGTAACATAAAAACATTTTTGTCGAAGAATATTGTTCAATAAAACATTGTTGAGAAAAAATTGTTACATAAAAACATTTTTGACAAAAATATTGCTACATACAAACAATTCTATCAAAGAATTTTTATTAAATAAAAACAATTTTGTCAAGAAGCATTGCTATGTAAAAACAATATTGTCAATGAATTAATATTTATTACATTAACATTTTTCTTTTAATTGTTAAAAACATTTTTCTCGAAGAATATTACTTTATAAAAACATTTTTGTTCACGAATATTTATTACACAAATACATTTGTGTCAAAGAATACTTATTACATAAGCTTTCATTTCAATAACTAACTATTTCTTTCTCTATCCTCTTCTTATCTGTTATTTCTTGTCTTCGCGTCAAAGGTAATTACAAATACAGAAATGTAGCAAAGAATTAAATAACAATCAAAATAGCCGGAGATGGCAGATAGAAGGCACCGATGGATTAAACACACTCTCAGAAATTAGCATTGCAATGCAGCCAGATATGTACATAATTTTTTGTTTGTTTTTTTCGTGACATCGGTATGCATTTTATGTAAGGGTCTGCTTCCTCCTGCATTTTCTAAGGGTCTGCTTCCTCCTGCATTTTCTAAGGGTTTGCTTCCTCCTGCATTTTCTAAGGGTTTGCTTCCTTCTGCATTTTCTAAGGGTTTGCTTCCTTCTGCATTTTCTAAGGGTTTGCTTCCTTCTGCATTTTCTAAGGGTCTTCTTCCTCCTGCATTCTCTAAGGGTTTGCTTCCTCCTGCATTTTCTAAGGGTTTGCTTCCTCCTGCATTGTCTAAGGGTTAACGGCCGGTGCTATGATGGGGCACGAACCCAGCACCTTCGATTTATGTGCCGTGTCACTTAACCATTTGCCCACGACGTACAGAATTGCAACATATAAGGACAGAAGATGATGTAGGGAGGTTAAACATTGTGATAAACGAGAGAAGATAGCAGGGTAGCTTTTTTTGTCTCCATGACGGAATTGAAGAAGACGATTCAGCACATGAATAGATGAGGAACATCATTAACAGTCTGACAATTCAGAGCATATTGGTAAACAAAGTCATTAAGTAAATCTTTGTCTGTGATATCCTTTGTAGTTTTACAGTTAGTTGGAACACAATTGATAAGACTGACTTAACAAAGAAATCAGTTTTAGTGTTCACTGGGCCAATGTAAAAAAACTGACTAAACAAAGAAATCAGTTTTACAGCGCATGAACTAACAAAGAAAGCGGGTTTACAGTTCACATGGTCAATGGGAAAAACTGACTAAACAAATAAATCAGTTTTACAGTTCATTGAGTCAATTAGAAAAAATATGTACTAAACAAATATATAAGTTTTACACTTCATGGAAGGAATAATAAAAAGACTGACTGAACAAATAAATCAGTTTTACAGTTCATGGATGCAATAATAAAAAGGCTGACGGAACAAATAAATCATTTAAAATGCAAGACAAAGCTTGTACATAGAAACATTAAATATCATCATATTTTACATCAACGGGAGTGATACTAGGCAACAACCTGATTCCAATCACGAGTAAAATGTATTACGTTTACTGGGACCTTGAGCTGCCTGGTGCCTTAACTAAAGCCATTACTATTAAAGTGTGAAGGAGAGAAAAGACGAAGTTACTTGCTAACTTTCTAAGGTTGTATGTCATGAAACGTTAATTTATATTACTGGGGCTGCTACTTTGACCACTTGATTGCAGCCACAATAATCGGAAGGTATCCAAACACAACCAAATATATGATCATATCAAACGAAGCCCTCCTCGATTACTAGACCGACCACCCAAGTTGACAATAAGTCCGATCAATGCACAAACATAACAAAGGCGATCCATAATTTGCCTCTCCTTTCTCCAGTCAATGGCACTCACCAGGCGTCTCAATTTCACTACAGCCGGGTATTCTTCCTTTTTGTTGGTGCGACTTTTCTTCGTGTGAATGTGGACATGTTTAGCTTGGATAAGCTGGTGAATTTTTGAGTGAACATTCCAAACTGTTCTTCTTTATTGTTGTGTTTGGGCAAGATGCTCTTTAACATTCAACCCCAGCGATAAAGTTGTGAATGACGAAACTTTAACATTCAACCGCAGCGATAAAGTTGTGAATGACGAAACTTTAACATTCAACCCCAGCGATAAAGTTGTGAAGGACGAAACTTTAACATTCAACCGCAGCGATAAAGTTGTGAATGACGAAACTTTAGCATTCATCCCCAGCGATAAAGTTGTGAAGGACGAAACTTTAACATTCATCCCCAGCGATAAAGTTGTGAAGGACGAAACTTGAACATTCAACCCCAGCGATAAAGTTGTGAACGACGAAACTTTAACATTCAACCGCAGCGATAAAGTTGTGAAGGACGAAACTTTAACATTCAACCGCAGCGATAAAGTTGTGAATGACGAAACTTTAACATTCAACCCCAGCGATAAAGTTGTGAAGGACGAAACTTTAACATTCAACCGCAGCTATAAATTTGTGAAGGACGAAACACTTACACGTTAGAACATAGACACGGACAACCATTATTTTTGTGTGAAACACACTTTACTAAACCTGATCTGACGATTTTGTTATCCAATTTATTCCACACAATCACACCTCCCACCTCTCCTCTCTCTACTTCACACAAGTAAATGCCTGATTTCACATTCGTTTTCCCCCTACATGAGCCAATACACCATCATTCATTCACTCCCACTAATTCATTCACTCACTCACTTATTCGTGTACTCACTCACTCACTCGCTCAATCATTCACTCACTCATTCATTCACTCACTCACTTATTCACTTACTCACTCAATCACTTACTCATCATTCACTCACTGACTCATTCACTCACTCATGCATTCACTCATTCACTCACTCATTTATTCACTCATTCACTCACTCACCTATTCATTCACTCACTCACTCGCTCACTCACTCACTCACTCATTCATTCACTCATTCACTCATTCATTTACTCAGTCATTCATTCACTCACTCACTCATTCACTCGAACACTCATTCGAATACACACTCGAACACTCACTCACTCATTCACTCACTCGAACACACACTCGAACACTCACTCACTCACTCACTCATTCACTCACTCGAACACACACTCGAACACTCACTCACTCACTCACCTTTTGACCCGAAAGTGAAGCCAGCCCGTTTCTGTAGCTGGCCCCTATAAATAGATGCCTGTATCCATGTATGTGTTATTCCCTCCCGTTTCTGTAGCTGGCCCCTATAAATAGATGCCTGTATCCATGTATGTGTTATTCCCTCCCGTTACTGTAGCTGGCCCCTATAAATAGATGCCTGTATCCATGTATGTGTTATTCCCTCCCGTTACTGTAGCTGGCCCCTATAAATAGATGCCTGTATCCATGTATGTGTTATTCCCTCCCGTTACTGTAGCTGGCCCCTATAAATAGATGCCTGTATCCATGTATGTGTTATTCCCTCCCGTTACTGTAGCTGGCCCCTATAAATAGATGCCCCAATCCATGTATGTGTTATTCCCTCCCATTTTACTCCACTGTCAAGCTCCGGCATCCAAACTTTTGGATTGGCTGTTTATAATGTCATTGTTTTTTTATATGATAAGGCTGCCAGCCCCAGGTACAACCTTCTTTTGTTACTTTTCACCCCATGCTTTGCCTATAAGATAACAGCCATCCCAATCTTTCCATCCCTGCCTAACTTCTTCTTCTTCTTGTCATTTTTTTCACTCCTGTTTGCAGTATTGAGCCACGACCACAGTTCAACTCTTTGAAGAATACTGCGCCAAAGCACTGTGTGTGTTTTCGCACTGGTTGTTTTTGTAGCAATTTGTTTTATGCGATGAGATAGCTAGCCTCATGCACAACTCTCTTTAGCCACCATTTACGAATCGCATTGATGGGCAGTTGACCTAATCTTTACCTACTAAGGGATCAACGGATTCACGACCTACTCGACCTATTCCTTTACAGTCTACTCTACAAGTTATCATCATCTCAAGAAAGGGCTCTTAACCTAAGTATAGCTACCTCTTTATATATTTTTATTAATGTATTCACCCACTCAGGTCATAAAGCTCCAGCAGTTCAAGCTGAGGTCCGACAGTGCATGTGGATTGACTCCGACACTGCACGTGGCTTACCTCCGACACTGCACGTGGCTTACCTCCGACACTGCACGTCGCTTACCTCCGACACTGCACGTGGCTTACCTCCGACACTGCACGTGGCTTACCTCCGACACTGCATGTGGCTTAACTCCGACGCTGCATGTGACTTACCTTTAATCCCTAAATCCTGGTGTTCAATAAGCCACATGTGTGTGATGCCAAATGTTGAGTAAACTCACTTCTCTCTTTTGCGATGATGTACTATGTTAGACCTAGAGCCTCTTTTGGACCATCACTCCACCTTAATCTCAGGTGCCCGCGAGGACCCCTAAAGCTGTAGGGTCACCAGGACGTCACTATACGTGTCCATCTGTTATCCCCCACGCGCACCACATGGCCTGAATTCTCGCATCACTGGGACAGTTATGACGTCGGTGACTGAAGTTCGATGTCTGATATTTTGTCGTGTGTGGATTTGGTAGGAGAGGGTTCAAGAAGCTGAGCAGTGCATGATCTGCAGGGGTCAGCGACTTAGAGACCCTTCTACACCTCCACGGGGTGATGCTATGTAACAGGTTTCAAAAGCAAACTGGCTAAGGAGAAGGAATCGAAGAGGGAATGTACCCACCATCTAAGGAGAAGGAATCGAAGAGGGAATATACCTAACATCTAAGGAGAAGGAATCGAAGAGGGAATATACCTAACATCTAAGGAGAAGGAATCAAAGAGGAAATGTACCCAACATCTAAGGAGAAGGAATCGCAGAGATAAATTTTCCAAAAATACCTGCTAAAGCTGGATGTGTTGGAGGGAAAGGTGCAAATATCATAGTCAAGGTGTAAACTATGATACAACACATTCTATTCTCCGGACAGCTGCTAGCAAAGCCCTTCTCTGGGCTTGGTATCGGGAGGTTGAGAACGAACGAAGAAGAAAGAGGAGGAGAAGAAGAAGAAGAATGAAAAAAAGATAAAGAAGGTCACGGAGAAAGGTCTTCAATTGTTCTTCTCTCCATCACTTGTTGAGCAGCACGGAGTATATCTACACGGCTTGTCTTAGATTCCACACCTCGTCGCTGTAAAACCATGGCTGGAGTAACCAGAGTGCCGAAGGTCTGAGCGCTGACGCTGTGGTTTAGCATCTGGTGCAGTATGTTCGCCCGAACTCGTTCTAATGTAATGATATTCCAGTGATCTGTATGGGTGTTCTGTTAAGGTATTAGGGCTGAGCACCCTTGTTGTAAGGCCTGGTGTTTTTTTAGTCCTATCTGTGTACATGTGACCAAGGTGTTGAACGCTTGCTAGCAAATCCAATGAACCAGTTTCAAATCACTTCGCGCTACGTTTTTTTTCTAAGCATGACTGCTTCTTTCAATTTACCTAACTGTAAATGGGTACCCGACGAAGCCAGGGGATAAATGCTGGACCGGTCACGCACGAGAGCTACGGAGCTCGAGTGCTGTTCGGAACTACCAACCATGAAGGGACTGAGTACAAATATGAGAGGCTATGTTTAATTATGTCGACTCCATGTGCCATTTTCGAGTCATTAGCTGAATTGTTTCTATTTTTCTGTGTGTTGTCGTAATGGTCGAAATGAGTAGTTCCGGCTAACATCATCATAATCAGGTGCCCTGCCGATTGGCGTTTGCGAAAATGGACCTCCATCTACTTCTATCACGTGGTTCGTTTACCAACTCTATTGTTGATTTCCGCCCATGCCATTTTCTAGGGCTGTCCAACATCCTCTGTCTGTGCCTTCCTCTGACTCGCTTTCTCCTGCTACCTTTCCCGTTGTCACAATGTGCTCCAATCTGCCTCTTCTCGTAACATGCTCGAAAAAGGATGATTGCCTTGTTCTGATCCTTCCAATAAGTTGTCTTTGTGTCTGTGCCTCTTTTTTGCAGTCCACAGGATCCGCAGCATTCTTTTGTAAAACCACATATTCGTTGCGTCCAAAGATCCATGATTCACTGCCATATGTCAGTACTGGTTCCACGTAGCATACAAGAATTCCGTTTCTCAGTTCCATCGACAAGGTTTTGTTGCAAAATATTCCTTTCATGGTCTGGAAGAGCGACAGTGTTTGGGCTATTCTGCATGCCATCTCCCTAATACACACCTATTCTCAGAGTTATGGTCTCACAAACTGTAAATACGACTGTGTTTGATTGTCAGTCACCGTCGTCTGATCCAGAGGCTTTTTATCCCTCGGTTACTTGTCTTCACTATTACAGCTACTAATCCGAACAAGTCCTACTTATAATTGTGATGGTGTCTGTCGTCGATTCTGTAATCAGGTGGCAGTAGAAGACAGAAACAGATAGGAGGTGGCATGAGAGAGCACACGAGAGTGACAAAGAATGAGAGAGCACACGAGAGAGACAATAAATGAGAGAGCACACGCGAGAGACAAATAATGAGAGCGGCTGGAAAGAGTAATGTTCGGAGGCAATCTGACTAGAGCTACAGGAATTAAGAATGTCTTTGAATATCACTATCTGCAGGAAAAGGGTAACCCCTTAACGCCTGCGCTGCTGGTCGCCATGTTGATTCAGCGTAACAAAACATGATCACAACTGAAAACATCTTCAACTTCTTCTTCGTCTTCTTCTTTTCGTTCTCTTCTTCTTCGATAAACAGATGCCGTGCTGCTAGTCCGGTGAGATTCAAGAAAGAGACTGTGCGTTTCAGGTCTTCACCGGTCCTTCACAGCTTTTCGAGCATGGTCGCTTCCCCAGGCCTTTTATGCCTCTCTTTGATCTACATAGGAAGGGCAGTCCTACAGAATATGTTCTGGCTTGGGTCCTGGGGAAGGAACCTAACTCCTACCAGGCGTGTCAGCAGTGTTGCGGATTGCTGAAAGGCCTCCTAATTTGGAGGTTAGCTGCGAATAAATAAGCAGCCGTGGACAAAAACGGGTCGGCAGGCATGGAGGCTGTAAGGAGGCAGCCCCTCCACCATGCAAAGACACAACAGGCTAATCACCTGTTTGTCTTAAAACAACGATTACAAGTCAAAACATAGAGAAAACCGGACTGACCTCAACGGCGACGGACAGGCGAGAAATAAGGACCACGATTTACGGAACATGGAATGTACGAAGTATAAACGGAAAAGAACATAAACTAATGGAGGAGATGAAGAGAGCAAAATTGATAGTCCTGGCACTTACAGAAACAAAGAAAAAGGGACAGGGCGTTCTGGACCATGACGGCAACATGCTATACTACAGCGGAGTTCCCATGAGTGAACGAGCCAGGCAGGGATTGGTTGTATAGTGAATGGTAACAACAAAGCAAACATTAAAGGATGGAAGTTCATTTCAGAACTACTGATGGTTCTAAGTCTACAAGAGGAGGATAGTAAAATGGATATCGTCACTGTGTATGCACCAAACGAAGATGAGAGCACTGACATAAAAGATGAATTTTATGAGCTGCTTCAAAGGACCATTGACGATTGCCATAATGAAATACTTCTCCTTGGAGACTTCAACGCAAGAGTTGGAGACTATTCTAGATGGGATGGAGTGATCGGTAGGTATGGAGAAGATGTCTTAAATGACAATGGAAAACGACTGCTGAGATTCTGCAGAGAACAAAACCTTGTTCTTACAAATACAAGGTTACCACACAAGCGTATCCATGCCTACACAAGATGTGAGCCGGCAAGAAATGAAAGATCCATAATTGACTATGCAATAGTGAGGAAAACTGATTTCAAGTATGTAAAGGATGCTAGAGTGTTCAGAGGACCAGAGATAGGAAGCGACCACTACCTAGTTAAAATAAAGAGAGAAATTGAAAAACACTATCCAGCTAGGCAACACCCATCAGCAAGCATGAAACATAATACACAAGGAGAAAATAAAATTAAGGCTTACAAACTACGAGAACCAGATGTTAAGAGGAGATACCAAGGGCTCATAACAACAGCAATAGAAAGGATAGAGGAATCTGAAGAAGATATAGAAATGCTTTGGGTAAAATTCAAAGACATCCTCAAAGAGGCTCCAGCAGAGTCATGCGGTCAAACCAAAGAAGGGTGGAAGAGAAAGAGTACACCATGGTGGACAGAAGAAGTGAAGAGAATAATACGAGAAAAGAAAAAGACATGGAAGCAATACCTAGGGACTAGGAATACAGAAGAACAAACAAAGAAATATAAAGAATATGTAAATTTTAGAACAGAAGCAAAAAAGACTGTGCTCAAGGCCAAACATAAATCCTGGGAAGAATTTGGAGAGAAACTGGAAAATAATGCTGGAGAAAACCAGAAACTGTTCTACAGAACCTTAAAGAACATGAGGAAGGAAATGGAATGCCCCCTGAAATTTGTTAAAGATAAAAAAGGTGCGCTGTTGACCCCCCCCCCCCCCCCCCCTCCCCCCCCCCCCCCTTCCCCTCCAGAAGAGGTAATGAACAGATGGAAGGAATATTTCTCAGATCTTCTTGGAGTGGAGGAAAACCAAGCTCTGGAAGGAACAGTCCAAATTCAAGAAGAGGGAGCCATGGAGGGAAACGATAATATCACATTGGAAGAACTAAAGGCAGCATTGGAGAAAATTAAGATTGGTAAAGGAGCAGGACATGATGGTATAACACCAGAAATGGTTAAATTCATGGGAGCGGCAGGAGAGATGCTATTCATGAAGATTCTCAAGGCAGCTTGGCGCCACAAGAAGATACCAAGAGACTGGGAGGTTCCAATAATAATACCAATATTTAAAAAGGGTGACAATCGACAATGTGAAAATCACAGAGGTATTTCCCTTCTCAGTGTCCCTGGGAAAGTCTACTCTAGGATTCTAGAACAGCGATTAAGAGATCTAGCAGACCCAAATATGGAGGAAACTCAATGTGGGTCTTAGGCAAACAGAAGTACTCAAGACCTTATCTTTACACTCAGACAGCTAAGTGAAAAGGCTCTTGAATATGATAAAGAGATGCATTTCTGC
>JAVGWX010000011.1:82885902-82943402 GCA_036924085.1 Ariolimax columbianus | reverse complement strand
TAAAGGAGTCGCTGTTGTGTATGTGTAAAGGAGTCGCTGTTATGTATGTGTAAAGGAGTCGCTGTTGTGTATGTGTAAAGGAGTCGCTGTTGTGTATGTGTAAAGGAATCGATGTTGTGTATGTGTAAAGGAGTCGCAGTTGTGTATATGAAGGAGTCGATGTTATGTACATGCAGGAACAGCTGTTGTGTACATGCAGGAGTCGCTGTTATGTACATGCAGGAACAGCTGTTGTGTACATGAAGGAGTCGCTGTTATGTACATGCAGGAGCAGCTGTTGTGTACATGAAGGAGTCGCTGTTGTGTACATGAAGGAGCAGCTATTATGTACATGAAGGAGTCGCTGTTGTGTACATGCAGGAGTCGCTGTTGTGTACATGAAGGAGTCGCTGTTGTGTACATGCAGGAGTCGCTGTTGTGTACATGAAGGAGTCGCTGTTGTGTACATGAAGGAGTCGCTGTTGTGTACATGAAGGAGTCGCTGTTGTGTACATGAAGAAAGCCGCTGTTGTATGTTAATTATCACGGCTGTGTACGTAATGTAGATATGAATGTCTATAAAATATATTAATGGTCTGCTTTTAGAAATAAGTATGTGCATTGCCTCCATCTGTTTCAGTTTTGACTTCCTGAAATGCTTGTTACTCGCTATTTATAAAAGTATTACGTTCATAAAGTGGACGTTTATCTGATGTTTTGATCAATTATTGACATTCGATTTTGTTTAATAATCATCTGTTTTTGTTAAAGCAGGAAAAGACTGACTTTCTGCGTGCATAACTGCTGGTCGGGTATGAAGTGGTTGAGACTTTGGTATACTAAGCCACAGTTTGCATGAGGTTGGAGTGTCAATTCTCTTTTTCCTCTCTCTTTCTCTCTCTCTCTCTCTTTCTCTCTCTCTCTCTCTCTCTCCTTTACTTCCTTATCGTAATTCAGGTACTCATTTACACCTGGTTGGACTCGAGTTTAAAATCTGCTTTTGTGTGTATGTCTTTATTAACGTTGTTATGGAATGGTTAAATACATCATTCGTATTTGTGCATCATTACTTCATTGTACATTGGATGAGCTAACAAAGTCGTTCTTTGGTTATTCAGAGATACTGCTAAATCTGCTCATGCGTACAGGTACACAGTAAGAACAGGTACACAGTATGAACAGGTATACAGTAAGAACAGGTACACAGTAGGAAGAGGTACACAGTAGGAGGAGGTACACAGTAGGAACATGTACACAGTAGGAGGAGGTACACAGTAGGAACATGTACACAGTAGGAAGAGGTACACAGTAGGAAGAGGTACACAGTAGGAAGAGGTACACAATAGGAACATGTACACAATAGGAACATGTACACAATAGGAACATGTACACAGTAGGAAGAGGTACACAGTAGGAAGAGGTACACAGTAGGAACATGTACACAATAGGAACAGGTACACAATAGGAACATGTACACAGTAGGAAGAGGTACACAGTAGGAAGAGGTACACAGTAGGAACAGGTACACAGTAGGAAGAGGTACACAGTAGGAACAGGTACACAGTAGGAACATATTCTTTTTGCTTAAGGGAAGACAAATTCGTCCGTCTATAACATCCCCTCGATGTGGCAGTGGTCCTAGAGTCTAGATAAGATGCATTAGTTGAATAGTACGGAAACCAATCAAGAGTAGAGTAAAGTAGATGGATGACACTTCATGTGCTTGGAGCAAATTAGACGAAAGAGGAGATGAAATTGAGGATAAGTATGAGACAAGAAAACAAAGAACCAAACGAAAGAGTTAATGGGACATCGATGGGGATGATGCATTTATTAGTGTAAAATAATAACACTGATGATATATGTGATAATGGTGAAACGTTAACCATTGATAACAAACAAACACGTGAATAAAGTCACCACTTTTATGTGTCCATTTAAATGTATTTATTCAAAATGGTGTAAAGAAAACACACAAAATCCGTCAACTATTTCTGCATCATTCATATCAACAGCATGAGAACAAAATGTTGAACTAGTTCTGTGTCAATCGTGTAAACAGCATGACAGCAAAATTCAAAGGTTACCAAAATAATCACAAGAAAATCAAATTAAACCAGGAAAAACATTTGGAATGTCATATCTCTTGAAAATTGTGAATTAAATTGTGAATTAAATTGTGAATGTAGTTTGAAAAATTGTACAATGAAATATTGATCAAATATTGTACACAGTCACTCATCGATAAACAATGATTAATTGTATTGGTCATTTGAGCACACCTGAAAATCGTTAATAAAAGATATTGAAAGATTTTCAAATACGTTCTACCGTACTGGCCCCGTGATCTCTTCCAGTGGGATTACAAATATGTTAATGACACTCGAAAATGTATGTCGCGGACCCTTAGATCTCTTCCTGTGGAGTTAAAAATGGGGTCATAGCACCCTAATACTGATGACCTCTGAATCTATGTCTGGGGAACAAACAATAGCATCCTTCTATGTATGTTGCAAAAGACAGCTAAGGAGGGTTGTACATTGGGCTGGCAACGTCATCATATTAAACAACGTACTACAGATGCTACCTCTACAGGAACACATAAATGATCTGGTACAGACTTCCTGCAAGGAGGCCAGTCGTAACTGTTGCTTCAAAGCTCTTTATAGAATCAAACGTGACAACTGATGCGAACTGATTTATTTCATTATTACGTAAGCTACATAGAGGACATTTATCAAATGAATTCCCCCAGATATTGTAGCAGTCTGCATGGAGTTAACCTATATTATCACAACTACATTTTAAACGTATTAACTCCTGAATATTTTGGATCTAAGCACATATTTTTTGTTTTATTCACGGTAGGAAGTATATGTAAGTTTATAATTTTTGTAGAAGTTGTTATTGAGAAACGTTTAAATAAAAGTATGACGATAGTTCAAGCCAAAATATCGACTCTATAGTATTGTAAGATAGTTTGCCAGCTGATGTATCGGTTCTATAGTACAGTATCCTCAACTGTAAATGGGTATCTCATTTATTATTATGGAAGGCAGACCAGGAAGAGGGGAAACTGACTGTCGCATTACTTAAATTACTCAGAACTAGTTCTTCAAGTCTAATAATTCATTCACGACATGATCTCTCTGAGTAATGTTAAAAGTGGTCTCTTTTAGTTCTGTCAGAAGTGATCTCTGAGTTATGTTAGAAGTGGTCTCTCTGAATTCCGTCAGAAGTTGTCTTTATGGGTTCTGTCAGAAGTGGTCTTTCTGTCTATCTGAGTTCCCTCAGAAGTGGTCTCTGAGTTTCGTCAGAAGTGGTCTTTCTGAATCTCTGAGTTCCGTCAGAAGTGGTCTCTCTGAGTTATGTCAACAGTTGTATCTCTGAGTTCTGTCAGAAGTATTCGCTCTATCAGAAGTGGTCATTCTGAGTTCTGTTAGAAGTGGCCTTTGAGTTCAGTTAGAAGTGGTCTGAGTTATGTCAGAAGTGGTCTTTGAGTTCAGTCAGAAGTGGCTTCTGAGTTCAGTCAGAAGTGGTATCTGGGTTGAGTCAGAAGTGGTCTCTTAAGTCCGTCATAAGTGGTCTCTCTGAGTTCAGTCAGAAGCGGTCTCTCTGAGTTCAGTCAGAAGCGGTCTCTCTGAGTTCAGTCAGAAGTTGTCTCTCTGAGTTCAGTCAGAAGCGGTCTCTCTGAGTTCAGTCAGAAGCGGTCTCTCTGAGTTCAGTCAGAAGTTGTCTCTCTGAATTCAGTCAGAAGTGGTATCTCTGAATTCAGTCAGAAGTTGTCTCTCTGAGTTCAGTCAGAAACGGAGGCTGAATAACAAAGATTGTTTTCCTTGAGAACTGTCTTTGAGATGTGGACAATCCCGTGAATGTTATCTACAGCTGCTCTACTTTGACCCTACCCTTAAACAGCCGCAGCAAACATCTAGGTCTAGATGTTAACAATTAGACCAGGCGTCATGGTCTACATAATCCTATGTTAAACTTTCACAAAAAATGTTATTTGTGACATCTTCTTACTTGCCACTACACCTCATCTCTGTTTACCTGCACACACATTTTTATACAATAATTTGAAATCGAGTTTTCAGTAATTCACTGTTTGCCATGTGTAACGTTTAAAGAATTTGACATGTAACAATCCTGTTCTGAATTCGAACAAAATATTATGGCGGCATTCCATGAAAAATACAGAACACGCTATCAATGTAAAATTTTAACACCGCAATTAGTTGCTGTCAATAACAACACAAAAATGCACAGCCACCTGCACAGCAAATCAAGGAATCGCTTCACCAATCACTTTACCAATCACTCCACCAATCACTCCGCCAATCACTTTACCAATCACTTTACCAATCACTCCACCAATCACTCCGCCAATCACTTTACCAATCACTCCGCCAATCACTTTACCAATCACTTCACCAATCACTCCACCAATCACTCCACCAATCACTCCACCAATCACTCCACCAATCACTCCACCAATCACTCCACCAATCACTCCACCAATCACTCCACCAATTCTACCACTCGATTTTATAAACCTTCCCCCAATTACCCAACAACTAAATTCAACAATCTTTCTCACAATCATAACACTCCAATAACCATTCACATAGCTAGTCAACTAATAACCCCATTAACTATCCTTTCGACCAATTATTCACACAACCCAACAACCACTTTGGCAACCAAGCAATAGCTCCACCAATCAATATCTTAGCATAAACATACTGGAATAAATAAACATATTTCAAACTGTTGTACAAGAGTCAGAGTAACCAGGTTTTGCTAACCAAATAACACATAGTATGGGGTAGAGCTCACAATTTTGTCCAAATAAAAATTAAAACAAACATCACAATATGGCTGGCTAAATGAAATGTCATCTTCTTTACATATACCATTCCTTCATGTACAGAATTTACATATCCCTCCATCTCTCTCGCTCTCTCTCTCTGTATATATATATATATATATATATATATATATATATATATATATTTATATGTGTGTGTGTGTGTGTGTGTGTGTGTATGTGTGTGTGCGTGCGTGCGTGTACTCATCTGGGCGTGTATCTTCTATTTCGCAGGCCAACAACAAACATGGTTAAACCTTTTATTCTATTTCAGCCTATTGAAATCACACGGACGACCCTCGTCCTATTTATCTAGCCACTGCATTCTTCCACAGCACCATAAATAAATACAACCACAAAAATTCACCAAAACAACGAACTCACCAAACAGACTCACACACCGAGGTGAAGTTCATGTGAAATTAAATGCTTTGATTTGTGCCTATAGAAGGGTAGTGAGAAATGCAATAGCAGATGTACTAGAATTGTAAAAGATGATTACACAAAGGACAATTCATTGTAAAATATAATGAATTTGTTTCTACAAAGAACAAAAATATATCAAATAAAAACAAACAAATAAAAACTAGACGCTTACACTGGGGCCGGCTTATAGAACCGAGTGCAGATACTTCAAGGTAACTAACATCTATGCTAATGTGTCACCACATAATGGACAGCATGTAATGAAAGCTATTGTTGAAACATGTGTAGATTTTGTTTGCTGAAATCAAAGAATGTAATTATGAGTTTGGAATAGAAAATAGGAAACAAAAATAAATCAGAATATTATCTCGTCACTTTTACTTTAGAGTAAGTAGAAATCACTACTCTTCTATTATTGACTATTATTGACTATTATTGGCTAATATTGACTATTATTGACTATTATTGACTATTATTATTATCATCTTCATAGCCATAATCGTCATCATCGATTTGTTTTATCAATCACTAGTCCTTAGTGGCAAGTCCTAATTACATATACATTTCACATAACAATGAGATCTGCCTAAGTAAATACATCAATTCCTTATTGGGCTCATAAATGTAACAATGTTATATACCTTAGTGAATACATAAATTCTTTATTGTGTTCATAAATATAACAATGTTATATACCTTAGCAAATAATGCACAACAGAAAACCAAGATGTTGTTTTTCCACGGTTTCAGGTGAAATGAGATTATCTGTTACCCGATATCGATAGCATGTTGTCCCATTTTCACTATGGTCGGAAATGGTTGGGAATCACCAAAGCGTGGCAACGAGTAGATCGGGAACACCCGGACGCACATTTATATGGACGTGAAATTATCGGCACCACGGGACAGTTATTTCGTGTTTGTTGTGTTGTGTTTGTTGTGTTGTGTTTGTTGGTTCGTTTCAGCGTCAGGTGTGCCCGATAGATGATACATCGAACGGTTAGCTTTCTATTAGAATACATATGAAATAGTTCAACTTGATAACTAAACGTTCAACACAAGATTCTCAACAACAGCATGTTTACACTCAGTAAAAGGCCACACGTAATTACACACACACAAACACAACAGGCTAAAGCAATCAGAGTTGATGAATTACTAAAGGAAGAAAGATGGTACAATAAAGTTAATGAAAAAAATGTTGTCAAACACGGCCCAAAAAAAGCACATTTTATTGCCATTTCAATATAGAGGTAGCGAATAACCATTTGAGGCGTAAATTCCACGGGCAGCGACATCGATGCCTGACTGCGCTAATGATGTCTTTGACACGGTGGACATGTGTCCACACTGTCTTATGGAATGGTTAACGATGTTTGTATTGTGTTATCAAAGCTGCCGAGCTTGTTCATGTTGACCGTTCTAGATGCTAGCGATTGCTGTAATGTTATCAACTCCGCCATTGTTATCACACATGCGCAGCTCAACCTTATATCTTCGTACCCACTTCCATTTCCCTCCATTGTGCTATTGAGTGTCACTGGGAGCTTCCGTTCCCATTCTGGTACCTAATGTGCCAAGTCGGTAGAAGTAACTCACTGTTTATGTAAGATTTATGTAATACTATCCATCCATCTGTCACTCGCTTTTACTCTTGCCTTGCAGCACCGCCATCTTTAGTTGTGGCAATTGTCGTCTCAATTAAATGATACCACCTGTATTACAGCTGATGTTGTATTTCTTAAAGAGAGTAAAGAGACTACTCCAGTTATACGAAGTGACACAGGTGGAAGGAGACAACATGGGAGGAGCCATACAGGTGGGAAGACATTATGAGAGGAGCCATACAGGTGGGGAGACATTATGGGAGGAGCCATACAGGTGGGAAGACATTATGGGAGGAGCCATACAGGTGGGAAGACATTATGGGAGGAGCCATACAGGTGGGAAGACATTATGGGAGGAGCCATTCAGGTGGGGAGACATTATGGGAGGAGCCATACAGGTGGGAAGACATTATGAGAGGAGCCATACAGGTGTGAAGACGAGGACATTATGGGAGGAGCCATACAGGTGGGAAGACATTATGGGAGGAGCCATACAGGTGGGAAGACGAGGACATTATGGAGGGAGTCATACAGGTGGGAAGACGAGGACATTATGGAGGGAGTCATACAGGTGGGAATAGGAAGACAATATGGTAGGAGCATTAGAATGGAGAAAAGGAAGACAGTATGGTAGGAGCCCTAGAAGAGAGAAAAGGAAGCCAGTATGGTAGGAGCCCTAGAAGAGAGAAAAGGAAGCCAGTATGGTAGGAGCCCTAGAATGGAAAAAAGGAAGACAGTGTGGATAGTAAACTATAGTCAATTAGGGCACGTTATGTGCACAATTCGGCAAACCTATAAATTACATATTAAATATTTGCAAAGGTTCGCCAGCAACAGTTGACCAGTCCAGATGTCGTCTAAGCAACAGTTGACCAGTCCAGATGTCGTCCAACCAACAGTTGACCAGTCCAGATGTCGTCCAACCAACAGTTGACCAGTCCAGATGTCGTTCAACCAACAGTTGACCAGTCCAGATGTCGTCCAAGTAACAGTTGACCAGTTCAGATGTCGTCCAAGCATCAGTTGACCAGTCCAGATGTCGTCCAACCAACAGTTGACCAATCCAGATGTCAAAGCAACAGTTGACCAGAACAGATTTTGTCCAAGCTGAACAAATATTGAAACCGACTAAACTGACAAGAAAAACCATGAAACTCGACTAAAATGACAAGAAGAACCATCAAACTCGACTAAAATGACAAGAAGAACCATCAAACTCGACTATAAAGACAGGAAGAACCATCAAGCTCAACTAAACTGACAAGAAGAACCATCAAACTCGACTAAAATGATAACAAACAAAAAACTCGGCTCGCCTATGGTCCCTCAACCTGTGATACACTAACATTCTGCGATAGAGCAATAACGGTTCCGTAAGAGGCAGTTATTTGGTTATAACAGCTGTGAAGCGAGCAGACGTGTGTGTTAGTGTACAATCACTCGGCTATTTGTTTCCAGTCAAATTGTTTGACCCCATAATTGTTTGTAACTGTATTATTCAACATTGTCCAAAAATTGTTTGGTTTTATATTCAACATTTTAAAATCAATCAAAAGAGCATACACAATTATTATGCTACTCAAAATATTGCTGCACATATTCAGACTATTTTTAATTTGTCTCTTTTCTGTTCTGCACTAATATGGTTCTGTTGTATTCCTAATATGGCTCTGTTGTATTCTTAATATGGCTCTATTTTATTCTCAAAATGGCTCTATTTTATTCTTAAAATGGCTATGTTCTATTCTTAATATGGCTTTGTTCTATTCTTAATATGGCTTTGTTCTATTTTTAATATGGCTTTGTTCTTTTCTTAATATGGCTTTGTTCTGTTCTTAATATGGTGTGGTAAGTGGCCCTTGAATTATTGTTAGTAATATGTTTACAATCTCCAGATTAAACTATCCTAGCGAAATACAAAGATATATTCAGTGATACGCATCGGTTACCTAAGACTTGATAATTATTCACGAGTTTTTCCGTGATTAACAAAGGTTATCAACGACCTATTTAGCATGTTTCGTAAGCATTCCCTACAGGCCCAGCTTAGTCGAGAGTCCATATTGATTCTTCTTTTGTTCTACCTATATGTGGAGTGTGCCTGTGTTATCTCTAATTTGTTCATTCAGTTTCCAGAACAAATCAAGTTATTGATACTGTCACTTCGATCTGGACTCTCTCTTCTCCTACTCAGAGGATCAAGCTTTCACTCTCTGGTTACTGAATTATACGCGTGACACCGGTTCTACAGCTGTCTTTCAGAGCCAGAAGACTATTCCAGTCTCAGCGGGCATAGGACTTGTTTGACGGTATGTCCTGTCATTAGTCGGTGGGAGAGTTTTCTATTCTAACGGGGTCATACCGTACGGCTAGCCGACCTGTATGCTTCATTTTGTTGGTTGGAATCTACCTCAAAACAATTAATTACACCCGTCACCCATTTTACAATAATTAAATTACTGTTACTGTTTATTTGAATCATCAAAGTTAATTACTGACATTACATGTTTTCAAAGCCGGAATTAAATTACTGTCAGGATATTATTTGAAAACCTCATGAGACAGCAGCTATTTCCTGGAAACTAACTTACTAACGCACGGTGATTCAGCGTATTTAACTTACTGATTCGATCTCATTTGAGTACTCAAATGGGCACCTCTTTCATCCCATACCCCCACCAAAAAAAAACACAAAAACGATAATTAAATAAATAAATAAAAGTGTGCTACCCATAGAACACAAAATACGCGCACATGACGGATTTCAGAATTGCTAGCAGTAGAAACAATCTTCCGTACCGCGAGCGTTGTCTATACTTTGCATAGCTTTTGTGACCATCGCCATTTACCTGGGAGAATTTGGCGAATCTGAGGCATATGGTGCAGGCAACAAAAACAACAGACTGATTACAAAGTATGGAGTGTTATGTTGTTGTGTGTAAAGAGAACAAAACACACATCCCCGACTGGCAACGTTTAGACCTGACGATTAAAGCCAGATAGAAGAATAGGCACGTAATTACAGACCAGAATCTAGTTGTCACACTCTGCAATCTATTTTTTTTTTCAGCCTCGACTTTGGATATTGTTGTTCTCCAAATTAGGAGGGTTTGGCTTCGATGCCAGACAACAATAAATCAATTGATTTCCGCGTCTAGGATACAAACAGCAGCGTCTAATTGAAAAGAGCAAAAAACTGCCCGCGCCGGGTTGCGTATTTATTGCCAATCTTCTGTCTTGATACTGTCCTAACTGGGTCCTAACTGGGTCCGTGAGGAAGGAAGGGGGGAGGGGTGCTAAATGGGTCCTCTGTGAACTGGCAAGTGAGGAAGGAAGGAGGGGTGGGTGTTGGGGGGGGGGGGATGTCAAGGGAAACCATCCAAATTGATGAGATTTATGTAGGCTGTTAGTTGTTAGTCTTACCTACCCCGTGCTGCGTTCGTGGGGAGATGCAGTTGTTCTTTTTCGTGGGCCGATTTGGCTAAACTCAGATTACTTCAGGAAGTGACAGAAAAGGTTTAAGAATATTAAGTACCATGCAATGTCAACAGTATATATGCAATGACAACAGTATACATGCAATGAGAGTTTAGTTGTAATCTTCTCTTTGATTGGTATACTTGTTACGGATTGAAATGGAGTTTACTTCCCCTGATTCTGTCTATGTTTTTCATCTTCAAACACTCAAAGATAACCAAATGAGCGAGAAGTTACTGGACCACACACAAAAACAGAAACAGCATTGCAAGAAGTTACTAGACCACACACAAAAACAGAAACAGCATTGCGAGAAGTTACTGGACCACGCACAAAAACAGAAACAGCATTGTGAGGAGTTACTGGACCACACACAAAAACAGAAACAGCATTGTGAGGAATTACTGGACCACACACAAAAACAGAAACAGCATTGTGAGGAGTTACTAGACCACACACAAAAACAGAAACAGCATTGTGAGGAGTCGACGAGGTGATTGAGTCTTTAACATGAAGGAGGATGGCCGTTATAAACCTCTTGTTGGAATCTATCAGCCATGACAGGTTAGCCAGAACAAAAATCAGAACATTTTGGTCAGAACTATTGTAGATTCTTTAAGTCCCCTATATCTGTCAGACACGATCCTTTTACTTGTATGGTATCATTTTTGTTTTTCTATCCGAGCTATCAACCATACACAGTGTTTTTGGCTACATCAGTACATGTTAGTTAACTCCCAGTCAATATAAGGTTAAACTCCGACAATCCAAGGTTAAACTCCCAGCCAATCCAAGATTAAACTCCGACAATCCTAGATTAAATCCGACAATCCAAGATTAAACTCCGACAATCCAAGATTAAACTCCCATCCAATTCTCATACTCCCAAACAGAACGGCCGTCGGGGAAGTGTTAGACACAAAACTATGCTCCGCATGCACATTTATTTATGAACTGATGAGACTGGCTACGTTCGTCCGTGCTTTGCTTTTCTTAACTAAAACTATTAGCATATCCAAATGGTACAGCTCGGTAAACTGGAGCGTACTTTGATCGGGTTCAACTTCATGTTTCAGGATACAGCACAATAAAGTGGAGCGCTGTCAGTAGTCTGAGATTAACGAAAATGTCCACCTACAATGTTGGCAGCTACGAGCTATCTCTTTGACACGAGTCGCAGCACGCGGTTAGTAAGTATGGTGTTAGAATCTCCATGGTCATTTCCCTCTAACTTATGTCTAGACAACCAGTAGCATCGTGAAATATAGAGAAAAAAGGCAGATGTCAATGACAGTGAGACAAGGTCTGGAATGGTTTGACCAAACGGTCGGGCAAAACTGCCTGTATAAATGAGATTGCTAGAAAAGACAAGACATTAAGATAAATTATTTTACTTACAGCGGTGCTGGACAGTACACGTGATGATGATGAAGGTCATAAAATCAGTCAGCCAGCAACAGATAAATCAAATATTGGAAGTTCGCGTTACGTTTCCATTAACCTATTTACTGTATTTTTGTTTCATTAAATTTTTCATGTCTTTTTTTGTAAACTAACAACAAAATGGTAGCCTGACATCATTGCCTACTTGTCGTGAATAAAGTATAGGGGACTAAATTGTACTCTCCCTCAGATGTTTATTAAACATCCTAATTTCATCGTTTTCGCGTCAAACGTGTATTCTTTAGGCGTGAACAACATCATTTCAACCGGTATATCTTATTCTGATGTCAGCGAGAAGTTCCAGCAGCGAACAATTTAACTAGATATGACCAGAAGGCAATATGTCCAAACAAATTAGAAACTAAACCAACCATTTTCAAGACCAAATGACACCAGACTTCTTCTTCTTCTTCTTATGCTGTCAGACGTCGATCTTTATTTTTTCGAATAAAGCAGCGGTCATACTGAGGCTGTCGACACTGCCATAGAGCTTGTCTAGAGTTGCCACTGGTGATGGCCACATCTGCTCTCTCTGATCCTCGTATGTCGGGCAGTTTTGCAGCAAATGCTCAGCGGTCAATTTCCCGGTACCACACGTGCATTCGTCAGTGACACCTATCTTCAATTTGTTAAATAACTGGTACCCCAGTCTAGTGTGGCCAGTGCGAAGTCTGAAGACCACGACCTGCTCTCTTCTGTTCAACTGGTAATAGGCATCGTTTTTTGTGTAGCCAGTATGCTCTGTTGACACCAGACGAAGACTAGGCCAGTCCAACGGGCACGCTATAATTCAATAGAAATTAAAGCGACTAAACTCACCTCAGCTGCAGGCAATCAAATACACTCTTTCTGTAGTTAAACATGCATGCTCCTACAAATGGAAGCACAATTTTAACAAAGTAAAACCTAAACTTACTTCTTAGATACATATGGTTAATTTTAACAACGTATACACACTAAATTAGAGGCTGCGTGACCTAAGGGTGAAACTCGCTCGGCTTTCACAATCCGGGTTCGATTCCCACTTGTGTCCAGTTTGGCAGACACTTGGTTTTTTTTCGGGCGAATGCTCCTCCCCGTACGCAAAGTAATGACAACCTACCGTACTGCACACTTGCCAAGAAACTTTTAACAGCCAAATAGGTGGCGGTTGTAAGAAGCTATGTTTTGTACAAGGACATGTGACTTACTTTTTATACAAACTAAATTAAGAAGACGAGACTTGCCTGATGCAACAACAAAAATTGAAATGAAGATGTGAAGTGCAGTAATTCTGTGGACATTGTCAAATGTGAACAGTAGAAAAGGCCGACCAGTGCTAGCTTCACGAGACATGGTTCAATTGGGACTTTTAATAAACAATCCAAGCACAACACACATGTCAATTAGAAATGGTGGTTGTTGTAGCTTTTTTATTTATTTTTTTTGCTTAGATGTTTGCCTCACTAGTTTCTACTGGCGGAGGCGCGCCATTTTCCACCCCAGACCGTAGTCAATTTGGGCGATATCAGGACGCATAAACCAGTGATTGGATGCATGTGTGCATCTGTATGTACCTATGCTAGGTTTGTGTGTCCTCAGAAGCTAGCGCAACCAAAGTGCAATGGAAGGGCTTTACCACGAGGGCGCGTGTGAAAGTTGTGCAAGAGTGTGACTGTGGGACAGAGTCAAATGAAACAGAGTGAGGTAAGAGAAGATAGAGCAGGACGAGTGGCCCCCAGAGTGAGCCGTCTCGCCCCCAGGGTGAGTTGCTGATGTATTAGAAGATGGAACTACGTACATATTGTGTCTTTCCTTCACTAACGGTCAACCATATTTCATGTCGGTCGCTGGAATGTGTTGTTAACTTAGTTCATACCCGTTACTTCGTCCAGGATGCCAGCACGTTGAAGGAGCTGATAGCAGTTAGCGACTCATAGCGGGCTACAGCAAACTAGAGCAGACAGCAGTCAGCAACTCTTAGCGGACTGCTAGCATCAGGACCAGCGAAACAAAGCTGACAGTAGTCAGCAACTTTTAGCGGACTGCTAGCATCAGGGTCAGAGAACCAAAGCTGACAGTAGTCAGCAACTCTTAGCGGACTGCTAAGATCAGGACCAGCGAAACAAAGCTGACAGTAGTCAGCAACTCTTAGCGGACTGCTAGCATCAGGGTCAGAGAACCCGAGTTAACCATTACGCAATTCTGCCTCCAATTTGCGGCCCTGAAAACAGGCTGCACTACTGCAGTCTGGCGAAGAGAATAGGGATTGCAGAGGGGATAGAAACCTCGTCCAAAAATATACCGTGCTGAAAACGGATGTGTCGAGCAGAAAGGTTCTGATATTGCAGCCTTGCTGTAAACTATAACACAACATCACAACGTCCTTTGCAGTACAAAGCCAAAGAAGAAGAAGAAAAAGAAGAAGAAGAAGAAGAAGAAGAAGAAAAGAAGAAGAAGAAGATGATGACGAGCTTACGAAAAAGAAGATGAAGAAGATAAAATAAAGATGGACAAGAAACCCGATACCTTAGCGAATAGTAATCAGGGTCAGGTGAAACATACTGATCAAGGTGGGAGCAACGAGTAGTCAGAGTCAGGTGAAACATACTGATCAAGGTGGGAACAAAGAGTAGTCAGGGTCAGGTGAAACATACTGATCAAGGTGGGAACAAAGAGTAGACTGGGTCAGGTGACTCCTACTGATCAAGGTGGGAGCTAAGAGTACTCAGGGTCAGGTGAAACATACTGATCAATCAATCTCCAGCGGAACGAAGTAACACTTGGGTCTTCATTGATGAACATAATGATGTCGCATTGATGAACATAATGATGTCGCATTGATGAACATAATGATGTCACATTGATGAACATAATGATGTCGCATTGATGAACATAATGATGTCACATTGATGAACATAATGATGTCGCATTGATGAACATAATGATGTCGCATTGATGAACATAATGATGTCGCATTGATGAACATAATGATGTCACATTGATGAACATAATGATGTCACATTGATGAACATAATGATGTCGCATTGATGAACATAATGATATCACATTGATGAACATAATGATGTCGCATACAGGCAGACGTTGGTGCGAATTAATTGTTGATGTCGGGACTAATGGCAAAACCGTTATCTAGGCCGTCTTTAATCTCTTCTTGTCGTCCTTATCTTTATGTTGCTGCAACAGCTACCAGCTGCGAAGTTAGTGTTGACCAGCGGTCATCTCCACCAAGTTTGGCGTATTTCGAAACTTATTTCAGACTAATTATCCGCACACAAAACATGTATGTGACATATACGGAAAGGATTTTAAAATGTACACATTTTACATTAGCGGGTCCTATAATGTACACATTTTACATTAGCGGGTCCTATAATGTACACATTTTACATTAGCGGGTCTCATAATGTACACGTTTTACATTAGCGGGTCCTATAATCGACACATTTTACATTAGCGGGTCCTATACTGTACACATTTCACATTAGTTGGTCCTATAATCTACACATTTTACATTAGCAGGTCTCATAATGTACACGTTTTACATTAGCGAGTTCTATAATGTACACATTTTATATTAGCAGGTCCTATAATGTACACATTTTACATTAGCGGGTCCTATAATCTATACATTTTACATTAGCGGGTGCTATAATGTACACATTTCACATTAGTTGGTCCTATTATGTACACATTGTACATTCGCGGGTCCTATAATCTACACATTTTACATTAGCGGGTGCTATAATGTACACATTTTACATTAGTGGGTCCTGTAATGTACACATTTTACATTAGCGGGTCTCATAATGTACACATTTTACATTAGCGGGTTCTACAATGTACACATTTTACACTAGCAGGTCCTATAATGTACACTTTTTACGTGAGCGGGTCCTATAAACGGTTAGGACACGAATGGTGATAACGTAACTTGAGAGAAAGGCTGAATAGAACTAGCCGGAGGGCGGCAGATCAGTGACAGGATATAGCGGGAGGTGAGGAGGAGACAGTGTGTGTGGGTGTGTGCTCGCGTGGGTGTGTACTTGTGTGGGTTTATATATGTAGAATGAGAGAGAAGAGAGAGAGAGAGAAAGAGAAAGTCGACGAATATATCTGCTTTGGCTCCCTCCTCAATATGGAAAATAACCTGAAACCCTTGACTGCCAGGTGCCTACGAGCGGGGTCAGCCGCCTTGAACTCGATAAAGGCGATAACAGACGTCACGAGAGACACCAGACTGCGAGCAGACATTGGACTCAGTGGTCCTACCAGCGCTATCGAATTGAAACCTGGTCTCTGACACAAGCCATGTTGAACCAGCTAAGAACAAAACATGCCTCGCTGGAGCGAAGTCTCGGGGGGTCTATCTTAGGCAGCAGTGCCAGGTGGGCTTACTTCAGCATGCCAACAACTCCGAGCACTGCTGGGCGGCCATGTAGTCAGAAGGAAAGACGAACGCAGGAGCACAAGAACCACTCCGGGCTAACCGCGCGGCGAAAAGAGACCTCCTGAAAGACTTCCCGTTCGGTGACAAGACTCGCTCGAGCTGCATAACACTCGTGATCCTGAAACACGCTCGTTTGCCATCCACACTAAAACTCGTGCAGGAGACAGTTCCAACTGAAACCTGAACTGGGACTCGAGCAGACGAGGAGGAACGCAGTTCTGCTTTAGCTCAGCCCGTTAAAATGTACCTGCCAGATACCAGCAACTGAGATAGATAGATAGATAGATAGATAGATAGATAGATAGATAGATAGATAGATAGATAGATAGATAGATAGATAGATAAATAGATTAGATAGATAGATAGATAGATAGATAGATAGATAGATAGATAGATAGATAGATAGATAGATAGATAGATAGATAGATAGATAGATAGATAGATAGATAGATAGATAGATAGATAGATAGATAGATAGATAGATAGATAGATGGGTGGGTGGGTATGTGGGCTTTTTGAGTGGGTTTGGTGGAAGGATGGATGGATGGAGAAAGATAGAGAGAGCGAGCGCCACTTCCCATCAGTATTGTCACAGGTATGAATGATATCAATAGCAAGACTACGTCATAACCTCGTTCTGATGGTTATCAATCACGTGACTCAACACAGCCATTAGCAGCATGCAAGCATAGACTCTCACACACACACACTCACACACTCACACTCAGCCACATGGCTACACTTGGCTAGAAATGACAAACTCACGATGCACTAACCACTTTCGATGATGATTATTTGAGATATACTTTCCATCCTGAGGTAAAACGTGTCGCAGGTGACAGTAACAGCCGAGATGAAACTGTCAGACTTTGAGCATTTCCTGACAAAAACAACGGCTTCTTCTCCTCTAACGTTGGTTGCAGGTGTAGGCTGGATTTTAATATTCCGAGATACATATATGCCTTAACAGGTGGGTGTTACAACTTGGGGAAGCCTCTCCATGGGACTGACACTTGTGGGGTAGAGCACCATCATGATGTCTTCAGCACACACGAGAGGTGAGATTGTTAACGGTGAAGGCGTGGTAATTTGCGTTTCATTTCCACAAATGAGAGCAATATTTCCACAGCTTAAAAGGTTCTGCAAACTGATGTGTGACGCCACACCTGTGGGAGTATGAATATCATCGACAACGTAGGTGTTTGATCGTATCCCCATTTCCCATCGTTCTTTCTGCAGAGCTGTTACGTTTAGATGTGTCAGCTGTAGTCATTTGGAGCAAAACCTTTTGGGATAAATTTCTATAACAATATTGCATTACTGTAGCCAATAAATACGCTCACAGATGGGGCACAGTTAAGTGGGCTTAAATACAGTCTCACAGCAGACGGAAATGAACTGTTTGGGACTATATAATGTTAGGGCCTCAGTTTTTGGCAGGTGAGGTGAATAGGTGCCTTACTCACTGCTTTACTGTCTCTAACAGTAAGTCTGACACCGATTAAACATGTTGACATACCAGATATTAGGATAGACTAAACATGGAGACAGACTAGACATGAAGACAGACTAAACATGAAGACAGACTAGACATGGAGACAGACTAAACATGAAGACAGACTAGACATGAAAACAGACTAAACATGAAGACAGACTAAACATGAAGACAGAATAGACATGAAGACAGACTAAATATGTAGACAGACTAAACATGAAGACAGACTAAATATGTAGACAGACAAAGCCTGAAGACAAACTAGACATGAAGACAGACAAAGCCTGAAGACAAACTAGACATAAAGACAGACAAAGCCTGAAGACAAACTAGACGTGAAGACAGACAAAGCCTGAAGACAGACTAGATATGAAGACAGACAAAGCCTGAAGACAAACTAAACATGAAGACAGACAAAGCCTGAAGACAAACTAGACCTGAAGACAGACAAAGCCTGAAGACAAACTAGACATGAAGACAGACATAGCCTGAAGACAGACTAGACATGAAGACAGACTATGCCTGTAGACAGACCGACCTGTAGACCACACATGTAGACATACCACTCCTGCAGAAACCTGTAGCTTCCTACCTCTTTGGACTGCTCTTAACACCGTGTTCTTTCTAATTGACTAGATCCGGGTATTTTCAGAAAAAAAGTGTTATTGAATTGCCGCAATCATCCGGAAAGTTAGCTCCAGTTTATCTACAATGTGTGGAATCAGTGGTGGGGGAACGACCAGAGAACGAGATGCCCGCATTGATATCAACCAGCAGTGTAGGGAGGATAAGCCTCACATGAATTACATTTTCGACGGGAGATAAACGAGAGATGTGGACACATCAAGGACACCCTGCAGTAATTGTTACTCAGCCTGTGAGACACGAAGAATCACCTAGTACAGGGACAGATGTGCATCCAATGGAAGATGTCAACCTGGCTGCAACTGTCAATTCGCTGTCTGTCATCCAATGAGAAGTTGGTATAGATCTTTTTATTAAGTAAGTAAGCACTCCTAATCCTCGCCATTTTCTACGCCTGTCAGTTGTTCATTTTAAAAAAGAACTTAAAAATGATTGTTTTTCACAGTTCACCGATCAAATTTGCCAGTGAAGTTTTTTCGGGAATGTTAAATTCATAATGTTTTTCATTGTGTTCAAACATATCCGACAGTTTAGTTAAATTGGGTCTCAAATGAGGAATGAAGATAGCGGCTGCTTTAAATGATTTACATCAATCAATCAAAGTTTGTTAGCTCCCTATGGAGCACATGTGTTCAACAAATACACCTCCAAATCGGCTTGTCCTGTGCCATACATTATAGGTCAACCCATATCGTTTCCTCTATGTGTGTCGCAACACATTTGTTCCGTGAGCATTTTGGTCTTTCTCTACTTGTCTAAACGTGGGAATCCAGAACAGAGGCTGTCGTGTAATGCTATCAGCTTAGTCTCTGTAATGTTTGGCTTATCCAAATCCAGCTCCTTCTGTTCACGCCAAGCCCCAGTGTTAACTGCCTAGTCCATTACCTCGTTTCCACACAGGGAACTTCATAAGGCATGCCCTTTTAATCTCTCGATTCGACGCAGACACGCACCCACTGATGAAAGTCTGAACCTCCATAATTGTTTTTGTCATTGATCATTGCGTTACAGAACCATGCAGTACGACCGGGTTTACATTGGAGTTGACGATATGTAATTTTGTGGTAGACTTCCTTAATTTGACTAAATTTAGAAGTTGCAATATTGTTCTGCTCTATCGGGCCCCCATATCTGTATGCTCCACATGGCCGACATACCATTCTGCCCCGCCTCGTCCCCATACCCTCCGTCCGCCGCCCCTGGCCCTTCCCTCTTCAACCCCTGGCACTCCTAGCCCACATACCCTCTTCCCCCCCCACCCCCTTCCACTCCTAGCCCCCATATCCTTCTGTCTCATCTGGCCATCCTATCGGTCTGCCCCACCTGGCCAGTATGCCTTATGGTGTGTTTTCTCGCAATGGGAGTTTCTGTAGCCAATTGTTCCACAAATTAATTGGACGGCCTCAAAATATGACACGACCCCGGACATCTGAAGGGACGCTCCAAAGGCGTATGTCAGCAAACACAATTTAATGTCCCATTCTTTTACTAACATAAACAATTGTTCTAATAACACAAATGGCAATTTCAAATACAAAAATATAATTACAGGGGATTTAGAAATCAAGAAGCACAAAAATATAAATGACAACTTTAAGACAATGCTATAAAACTTAGTCGTGGGGTCAGATATCACTAAAGTTGCCAAAGTAGTGCTGAAACACGTGACATAATTTTGTCAAAACTAGCAAGAAATGAGTACAACTTTGTATGTGTTCATTGAAAATGTTCTGTTAGTTAACCCAGTACCCTAGACACAATCACTAATGCTCGACTGTTGATCTATAGCAACCAAGAAGATCTTTACACCATTACAGCATTACACCATTACATCATTACACCTTTACAGCATTACAGCATTACAGCATTACACCGTTACACCATTACAGCATTACACCATTACAGCATTACACCATTACAGCATATATGTGCTTAAAGTGATCGACATTATCCTCGGATCATGACTCTTCCACCAGATGTCTCGAAGTTAAGGTGAAAGAGAGACTGCCATTAGACAACAAGGCAAAGAACAAAGAAAACCTAAAGCAAAATTCAAACTGATAGAAGGCACCGTGCGAAGGTAGGCAGACATTGTGAAGCGAAATAGGGGCCCATTGCTACCTTATTAGACACCTGGGACGTGACAGCAACTGACTGGTCTGTCAGTCATCAGGTGATGAAGTGAGATCTGCTGGTTTACATACCAGTTCTGAATGATCACAAATAACGGAAGTCGAACGACCTGTCTTCTTAAGGAGAAACAAGCTTGGTGAACAGTCCTATCAAGTCTTCGTGTTGTTCACGCTGAAGAATGAAAAGCTTAAAGTAGTCCTAAAGTATACACTGCTGTCGGGGACGAAGTGTTAGAGCCATCATTGTTCTTCTTCTTCTTCATCTTCATCGTACGCAGTCAGACAGTAACCATTATTTTTTTCGAAAAAAGCAGCGGTCATCCTGAGGCTGCCGACACTGCAATAGAGCTTGTCTAGTGTTGCCACTGGTGATGGCCACATCTGCTCTCTCTGATCCTCGTATGTCGAGCAGTTTTGCAGCAAATGTTTAGCGATCATTTTCTGGGTACCACACGGGCATTCGTCAGTGCCACCTATCTTCAATATGTTGAATAAGTGATACCTCAGTCTATTGTGGCCAGTGCGAAGTCTGAAGACCACGACCTGCTCTCTTCTGTTCGACGTAATGGGCATCGTTTTTGGTGTAGCCAGTATATTCGGTTTCCCATTTGGTCATGTATCTAGCCTAGCTCTAATAAGCCGTTTTGACTCTTCGTATGTCATACTAGTATCTGGTTGTGGTAGTCTTGCACCTTCTTTTGCCAGTCTGTATGCCTCCTCGTTGCCTTGGATGTTGCAGTGGGATGAAACCCACTGTACCACTACCCTTTTTGGTGCGGACTGCTGGCATAGTTGACAGAGTACTGCTCTTAAATCATTAAGTTCAGTATTTTTCTGGCTTTTTAGTGCTGTGAATACGGCCAGGGCATCTGTAAGCAGGACTATATGGCTTTCATTACTTTTACCTGTCACCATTTCTTCCACTGCCGCCCTCAGTGCCTCTGCCTCCGCTCTGAAATTGCTTGTGTATTTTCCAGTAGCGAATGACAGGGCTATTTTTCTGCCATTTGGTAGGTTCAGAAATGCTCCTGCCCCTCCGTTCTGTGTTGTGTTTGTTACAGAGCCGTCGGTGTATGCATGGGTCCAGTCCATGCTTGGGTACATCATTGTCCAATATCTCGGAGTTCATGAGATGCAGTGGCGTGTTTCTTTCCTTGATGCATTCACTTTACTAACAGTAAGTCAAGTACCAATGTACAACTGAGTCTGCTGGAGTCTCTCTAGAGCGGGAATAAAACCCGGAATTCGCGCTCAGAATTTGTGTAAGTCTTTTTATGCGTCGAACATGCCGACATGCCATTTGATCTGTGCGTATTTTCTACGATTTTGAGAACATCATTATCTCTAGTATGCCTGTTTGAACAGGTGTCATTGTGTTTGTTCACGACGCGTCTTTTCCAGGTCTAACTTTTACTACAATTAAACTGTATTTATATACGCGGAAACTTATCCACCAACCCTTCCCCCGAACATCCATCAATAATCAAATACCGCGCAATGAGGCACGCGGAAAGGTCATAATTGATCGCCATTTCAAACACAGAGAAGCTCAGGAAAGGGCACGGATCATTTGTATTTTTGCACAGCTAATCTGATAATCCCCCCTCGTGACATCGAGGCTCATTACTTGGGGGAGGGGAGAGAAATGATAGGCCTACCGCTCCTGGATGCATGTCGTAACAGGCGGCTATAGAGGGCTGTGCATGGGAAACAGCAAGTAGTCAAAATTACTTCAGGCACTCCATTGCAATTACACATAAAGTTCTTTATCTTAGGATTTTTTATATGGGTCGTTTCCAGTTGTAACTCCATGCTCTGTCAGTGTCGAAACAGAAGCACAATCAGATAACTATTCAGGTTGAAATGGCACATCCAAAATGTGTCGCAAATTAGAAAGTTTTTCAACAACGAAATTGGAATATTCTATCAAAGAGGTAGAAGGAAGACTTAGTCTGGAACATTTGTTGGTCTTGTGCCGGGGAAGCCAAAATTGAGAGATTTTATATGGTTAAAGTTGTATGTAACACTGTTGTCGGAAATGAATTTCTGGAGACTTTATTGTACTAGGTCTTAGCTGTATCTCAAGTAGGATGGACAGTTCTTATCTTCGCGGCGTTTCATTCGCTAACTGTAGATCAGGTACCAATTTACAATTGAGTTGACTGAAGTTAGTCGAAATTAAAGCGAGGTCCCTCTCTCATCAAGGACGTGCACTATAACTGAGATCAGGCGCTCATGTTGGGGCAAAGTTACAGAGCTTGTCGATGACGCTTTTGAGCTGAGACCCATCAGTATACCGACACCATAGTTAAAGGCCTTCTCACAGCCATCAGTATACCGACACCATAGTTAAAGGCCTTCTCACAGCTGGCACTGCCGTCTGGGATAAAGTAAAGGATACCGTATTGTACTTATTCTTCATTTTGTCTGAGTGAGGTTGGAAAAGCGATCAGCCTGCTGACATAATGCCAATAATGTGAACATTCTAAATACATAAGGACGTATCATACTGACAAAAATGGCGTCGGTACATTATAAGTCAGTAATTGTGAAGCTGTTGGCTAGACATCAACAGGCCTGTCTGATTATCTGTATCACATGTTTTAGAGTGCGTGTCGTAGTTCTTGGCAGGCTCCAATACGTTTGATAATTCATTGCGATCTCTAGCATATGATCGATCTATTGCAATCAAAGGATATCACAAACAGCGACAACAGTCTCCAGAACTGAAGCCAAAGTTAAAAGATAAGAACATTGGGTTAAAAAGTAAGAACATTGGGTTAAAAAGTAAGGACCGAGGGAAACATTGAATGCTGAATCGGATATGTTGAATGGAGAAGAGATGCTTTGGAGCGATTCTTCGAATAGCGTGCAAGTATTAACTCATAAATGCCTAATCTCCGTGATAATATCAGAAATCCTTAATGACACCAGTTCTAAAAACATGGAGACTCGGATTGAGCGGGCATGTGACTAAATCCAATGGATTTCTCAAAACTATACTCAAGAGCGGAGTTTGAACAAGAGAGAATAACTCGAGACGGTCTAAGCATATCATATTCACTCGTGTACTGGATAATGCTTGTTGGACACGGGAATAGATACCAAATCACAGCTGACCAATCAGATACAAGTGGTGTTCTATGAACCTAAACGGTTACTGAGAAGAAGTAGAAATAGCAGACGCATAACATTTTAAAGTGCAGTTCTATCTGGTTCACGGGCACTCATATTTTAACATTCTCAGAGTAAACAGACCAACTTCTATCAACCTGCGTCGCTTCTTTGCGAGTCTTAGGATTTGAGGAGTGTGTAAAAACTTGCTTTAAGTGTGCCAGAATAACAAATGCACTCTTGGCGTCGCAAACTTTTAACGTGGACCCTCTTGCGCATATTTTGCATTTATTTTATTCTACACTACGCGTACACAAAATATAAAGCTGTGACATTATATGTTTATAAAATGCTTGTGCCCAAATTTCAAAAACTGTAAGCACAAGTTCACAATTGGAGGTAGCCGATTCGGGAAATGTACGCGGAACAACACTAAAAAAAAATAACACGACAAGCGCAAATGCAGAAATATGATTTAATAAATAAGCAATTACTTTAGAGAAGATTTTAGATTACTCCAAATTGGTAACGGAAATTAGTAAATTCGGTCATCTCTTAATGTATAAAGTCTATAGTAGACTAGTATTGCTATGAAATCACGTATAGAGTCCATAGTGGACTAGTATTGCTATGTGAAACCACGTATAGAGTCCATAGTGGACTAGTATTGCTATGTGAAACCACGTATAGAGTCCATAGTGGACTAGTATTGCTATGGCCCCGTTGCTAATGACTGGAATAAGGCTTTCGTGAAAGCTGATTAGAGTAAGCTGAAAGCTAAATGGCTTCAACAAATGGAGCGACGAGCTATAGATGAATGATTCATTGACTGATTGATTGATTTTTTTCAGTGAGGTATTTGCTTGGCAAATTGTTCTAGTGAATTGAGATGTAAGTTTGTGACGAGGGTGCACGTGGTACCGATAGCCTACACATGTGTTGTTTCAGTGATATCGATTGATCGATCTGTCTAGTGAAAGCCTACACATGTGTTGTTTCAATGATATCGATTGATCGACCTGTCTAGTGAAAGCCTAGACATGTGTTGTTTCAGTGATATCGATTGATCGATCTGTCTAGTGAAAGCCTAGACATGTGTTGTTTCAGTGATATCGATTGATCGATCTGTCTAGTGAGAGCCTAGACATGTGTTGTTTCAGTAGAATCGATTGATCTATCGGGCTAGTTATAGCCTAGACATGTATTGTTTCAGTGGAATCGATTGATCTATCTGTCTATTGAAAGCCTAGACATGTGTTGTTTCAGTAGAATCGATTGATCTGTAGGGGTAGTGATAGCCTAGACATGTATTGTTTCAGTAGAATCGATTGATCGATCTGTCTAGTGAAAGCCTAGACATGTATTGTTTCAGTGATATCGATTGATCGATCTGTCTAGTGAAAGCCTAGACATGTGTTGTTTCAATAGAATCGATTGATCTATCGGGCTAGTTATAGCCTAGACATGTATTGTTTCAGTGGAATCGATTGATCTATCTGTCTAGTGAAAGCCTAGACATGTATTGTTTCAGTAGAATCGATTGATCTATCTGTCTAGTGAAAGCCTAGACATGTATTGTTTCAGTAGAATCGATTGATCTATCTGTCTAGTGAAAGCCTAGACATGTATTGTTTCAGTAGAATCGATTGATCGATCTGTCTAGTGAAAGCCTAGACATGTATGTTTCAGTAGAATCGATTGATCGATCTGTCTAGCGAAAGCCTAGACATGTATTGTTTCAGTAGAATCGATTGATCGATCTGTCTAGTGAAAGCATGAACATGGGCCTATACAAATTGAATAGAAATATATCTTCGTGTAAAATGTTAACTCGCATTGGGAAATGGGAAAGAGAGCTTGTCGTCACAAATTTCAAACACAACATACATACCTCAGCCCATGTCGAGTGAAATAAAAGAGCTTTACATATGAATACAAGTGGATAAAAACGTGTCGACTTCGACAATAAAAAGATGCCAATGCCAGGTTGCATTCGGCGGCAAGCATATTCCTTTTGGCACGCTCGACTGAATACGGACTTAATGCAAACTGTAATCCACACTCGGCCAATTGCCACAAATGTGAACGATGCGTTCAGTGTTCAGACCGACATCGGTTGTGGTTGGCCGTATGTTGAACAAATACTCTCCGGGAGGGGTTGATGGGGTTCCTTCCAGGGAAGGCAAAAATAGGATCACAGCTCTCCATGCATGTCGTAAAATACGAAAAGGGTAGTTGGACAAGTAGAGACTAACTACTTGATTGAAAAGGGGTTCATAAACCGACTTTGTTGCTGTCGAATGCCTATATGTCGCGAAAAGACGACAATAGAAACCCACATTTACTGAAGATGGGAGCCATGACTTACTGAGAATTTTAACTAATTCTTACTGAGGATAAGAACCAATACTTTCTGAAGATAAAAATCTATACCTACTTGGGATAAAAACGTATAGTTACTGAGGATACGAAATGACTTATTGCAGTTCTAAACGAATTCAAACAGTGTTCTGCCATGTATGTATTCCAATTGAGAGACTTCTAACCATCTGTTGGCTAACTTTGCGCACTCAAACAGCTAGTGATAAACACACAATGATTAAACACGATGTTGTGAACCACTATGACTGTGTTGTAATGTTGACCAACTGACTATGAATATTTGGTTCTGTTATGACTTGGCTTCATTCATTCTCAATCTCCCGCTACCAAACCCTGAAAGAGCTTATGTAGCAGAATGTATTCCAGAGAACGAAATGGGTTGTGTCGTAGTTTACAGCTTGGCTGCGATGTTTTCACCTTTCGGTCCAACACATCCGACTTCAGCAATCATTTTTTGAGTACCAGGTTAACATTCCCTCTTCGATCCCTTCTCCGTAGCCAGTCTGTCCTCTTGCAGCCTGTTATCCAGGATCATCGCGTGGAGGTGTAGAAGAGTCTTGGCACCTCTGGTTCGCTGGCCCTGATGCTAGTAGTCAGCTATGGGTCGCTGACCGCTGCAGCTCATGCGCTGCTCAGTATCTTGATCCCGGTTCTGTTATGAGCAATCTATTAGCACAAAGCAACATTATCGCTGTGGGGATCGCTCTTCATTCGGCCATTTTAGAGTGAACAATTGAACCTCAAATCAAATATTCAATGCATTCTGATTCACTATATCAAAGAATATATAAACAATATATTACTACACGCTCAACAGGGCCTAACAGGTGGTGATTTGTAAGACTACGCACACGCCACAACAGGTTACGATACCATATATTCAACAAGTTCAAATTAGGACATACCGATGAATGTGTCTGAGCCAATGATAAAATGACTGCTGGACATCTGATGCAGAAGTGTCCAACAAATGAGCTACGTAGAAGGCATTTTTGGCCATCTCCCGCTCCAATCCAAGACAGGATCTATGGAGCTACCTCATGCGGGCCACTGATTTCTTTAGAGATATTTCAGTTAACTTCTGAAAGCGTAAGAAGAAGAAGAAGAAGATGAAAGAAAGAAAAAAATATATGATCCTATAGTGTACACTACCTATGGGAGTGGAGTGTTAGAGAATGAAATGAATTCGGTCTAGACTTTTCATGAGGTGTGGTGGCCAGTTTCTTTCCCCGATGACCTGTTTGTCTTTACTATAAGTCAGTTGCAGCCATGGTTAGCGTCAAGGTCAGGTGAAACACATTGATCAAAACCTAAACCTCACATCAGGTAA
The DNA here is from genome assembly GCA_036924085.1 of Ariolimax columbianus. Taxonomy (NCBI): domain Eukaryota; kingdom Metazoa; phylum Mollusca; class Gastropoda; order Stylommatophora; family Arionidae; genus Ariolimax; species Ariolimax columbianus. The sequence goes on along the minus strand of JAVGWX010000011.1, from coordinate 82,916,055 downwards.
AACAAATTGATCAAAACCTAAACCTCACGTCAGGTAAATCAAATTGATCAAGATCTATACCTCACGTCAGGTAAAACAAATTGATCAAAACCTAAACCTCACGTCAGGTAAAACAAATTGATCAAAACCTATACCTCACGTCAGGTAAAACAAATTGATCAAGACCTATACCTCACGTCAGGTAAAACAAATTGATCAAGACCTATACCTCACGTCAGCGTTGTGTTTCCAGGAGACAGGTTGTGTCACAGCAGTTCGGTCACCGGTCTGGGGATTGACATTGTGATCCTCATAATGGTATATTTCCTGAGAAATGTTGCATCGCACTACAGCCTTGAGGTCCCAGTACACCTTCTCAAGTACGAGAAGAGCCACTATAATCCGTCACAAAAGAAACGTCGTCAAGAGCTGAATGAACTAGTACAAGTGGCCTCCAACAACAGCAGCAACAAGAACAACAAGAAGAAGAACAACAACAACAGCAACAAGAACAACAGCAACAACAAGAAGAACAACAGCAACAGCAGCAACTATAAGCTAGTAATTAATCAGCTACTCTACTTCCAGTACTGGTATGTCCGCCATTGTTGTCATTTTGGGTGAGTTTTGCTACTCCGGTTATAGTTTCAGCTTCATCTCTCCTTATACCCTATTCCTGCCCGTATTCCCTATTCCTGCCCTTATACCTTATCCCTGCTCTTATACCCTATTCCTGCCTTTATACCTAATTCCTGCCCTTATACCCTATTCCTGTCCTTATATCCAATTCCTGCGGGTTCCTTGCAAGTTAGACCGCTTCTTCCAGAGCATGTCAACTCAACTTAATTTGTCTGTTCTATTGCCCCGCAGGCTACACAGCAACCGTCAATGCTTACTGGACTCTTTCATTTTTGTCTTCACATTAAAATTCTTTCTGCTGGACTTTGTTGTCAAGGATGTATATATAACAGGTAAAAACACGGAGGAACAGGAAAAAACATATGAAACAACTCCGCGGGTTGGCCAGCCCCAGTTAAAACCTTTACCGCCCATTCTAAACCTATAATAGGATTCTGCTGTTCTTGTAGGCTCCTATTGAAACGGTGGAAATGACAAAAGGCAACACTTGAGACAGGACTGGTGTGTGGCTTCCTTGTATATTCAGATGTACTCGTGTATGACTAATCCAATTCTTCCCTAAAGCTGCGGCCTGGTGTTTTCAGTTGAGTTGCTAACTAGATCAACAAGGAAGAAAAGAGTTGAATGAGGGAAATGAACGAACAACTACTTGAACATCAAGGAGCCTGTAGATTATTATCTGGAAGATAAAAAAAACAATTTCTACTATAACAAACTGTGATGAGATTACTGCTCATGGGTTAAACTCTTGTGTCCACTAGAACATGAAATGCAAGCTACATCTCTGCGATAAAGACGCACCTCAGTCCATAATGAACACGGCAACGTGTTAGACACCGACAGCCCACACTGTTCTAAATGAACATCCATCTGTTACTAATATCGCACTTCAAACTTCCATACAAAGGATCAGTTAATATTGTGCCAGCTTTATGTATTGTCGTTTGTACCCGCCTTTCGTCGCGTAAATTCACGCATCTTTGCGCATTTAAACGCCAGGAAAGGATCAACTCACCGCGAACAATAAGCACATTGGCATATTCTCATAGCAAAAATGGCAGGAGTCGATCACAGACCTCACACTATAAACGGCTCTGAAAACCATCGTCGGCACTTTCCAGAACACGACCATGACTCCAAGTCCGGTATATATAATATCCTTCAACCACCTGGTACTCGGATCTATGAATATTCACAAATAAACATATACGCCCAACTTCACAAATATTTCAACGCCCTTAGCTCCAACATTTGTAAACTCCAGCTGTGTCCCTTTCGTTAAAAAGTCGATTTTAAAAAAACACGATAGACACAAACTAAGCTTTATACGGGGGACATATCTGAGAAGGGTATTCAAGCTTTTCAACGCTTTTCTTGCGGGAAACCGATGGTTTCAATTTTTAAACATCGATGTCTCCGTGTAGTTGTATCAATAATGATCCTATCACTAATGATCGCAATGAAAATGCATGCCAAATGTTACATTCATTGTCTGTACAAACTGCTTTATTTATAACTAAGAGTGAGTGCTAATTTGGGGGAACATACATGTACTTTTTTCGTTGATATATGTATTTGTTGTTTTTTGCGTTTTCATTGTGTATGTGACGGGGGCGTATTCCTTTATGTTATTTTCTAGAAAGAGCTACACGGATTCGGTTCTGGTGTTAACGTCAGTCAAACAATGAACGAAGGGAGTGTGGGTCCAGCGGTTGTAAGCTTGCTTTACAATTTTGGTGAAGGTGGTTTAGATCCCGACGTGCTCAGTTTAACAGATCTTGCACGTGGCTTTGTCATGGTATGGCCGCTTCTCTCAGTCTACTCAACTGTAAATGGGTACCTGATCAAGTAAGAAGTAAATTTCGGATCCGCCACAGGATTGGCAGAGTTCGTGCTGTCGCCGCCACTTGAAAGGGACCGAGCAGGTGAGCGGGTACCCAGGTGCATGGAACTTGGTTCTATGAGCAATTTTCCAATTTCAAAAGAATCTATCCGTAGTAATGGCCATGAGTTGAGGAGAGACGTGTTCGACTAAGTCAGTCAACATGGCGTGTGACAACAAAACGATGAGAGCTACAAGTCGGCGTGGTGTGGTTAGGTCACACAGGTCTTGATCTGAAAGCAATCATTCAATCCCCGATCACGTCAAATCTCTTCTTTTTCTTTCTATCGATAGCGAAGTAAAAACCGAACCTAGACACTGTGCGGTGACTCTAGAACCATGCAGCTTGTATTTTTCAATCGTTAAAAATTATAAATTTCATTGAGCTGACCCAGAAATATGAGAAAAACGTCTCAATTGTGGTTTTATATATCCTTATCATCATCAGGTAGTATGTTCTTAGCAGAATGTCACTTTAATAACAGCAGATCTGTAAGACACTTGATCCCTGGTCAACTCCTCCATCTCTGCCACTGTCATCCTCAGAGCGTCTGTAATGTCCCTTGTCCATCTTCTCCTTGGCCTGTCTCTGCCTCTTGCCCGAGGCAACACACCCTCGAGTATTGTTCTTTCTAGGCCAATCGATGTGGCTAAAGTATGTTCATTTCCTGAACGTTATGTTTTGTTTTTTTCTTGTCTTTCGGGTTTTCTGATCATGCTAAATGTTCAGTCCTATTGCCAGGATGAAGTCCACTGTCCGTTCCAAGTCTGAGTGGTGGCCTCATACTTCATGCCTTAGTTCTGCTCCATCTGGTCAGGTCTTGCATCTTTGTTTACTAGCCAGTTTTCTTCTTCATAGAACACCTGTAGGATATCTTCGCTTCCGTTTATGCAATACTTTGTATATGGAGCACTCTTCTCGTTCATTTGAGCTGGAAGGGTTGAATCTTCTTCCACATATGTTGTCCATGTCTGACATCCGTATGTTGCCATTGGAAAGATGCAAGTCCTCATGATCTTTATTGCTATCTTTGTTAGTTTTCTGACGTACATGTTTTATGTTAGTTTTCTGACGTACATGTTTTATGTTAGTTTTCTGGCGTACATGTTTTATGTTAGTTTTCTGGCGTACATGTTTTATGTTAGTTTTCTGACGTACATGTTTTATGTTAGTTTTCTGACGTACATGTTTTATGTTAGTTGACCTCGGTACTGTCTTGCTCGTTCTTCTCTTTACTTTATTTTGGCAATCTCCGTTGTTGCTTTCAGTCCAGCCGAGATAAACTCGTGACGTTCTCAACTTTTGGCTTCTATGGTTTTCACCTAGTCAGTGCTTTTTATCTTAGTCGTGCCAGTGTTTAGGAATAGATTTTGTTCCTTGCCGTGTTGTTTGACAGACAGGACGACCTTCTGTTCCAGCCTTACAGCGCCCTTAGAGAGGATAACTGAATCATCTGCATATCTTAGTTCTGGTATTTCATTCCCGCGGATTGTGAGCGTGTTGAACGTGTCCTACTCTTTGTCATTCTTAACATTTCTCATCTTTTCTACATAGATATTGAACAGATAAGGGGAGAGTATGTATCCTTGTCATACTCCCTTGGGCGCCTCGAACCAGTCCGATATCTCCTCAGCTATTCTGGCCGTTGTTCGCTGTTACCTATACATTGAGTGGATCACATGCATCAGGTGTGTCGCTAGGCCCCCATGCCTGTCATGACTTTTCGTGTCGCACGCAGACGAAAGCCTAGGTATAGTCTATGAATCTGATGTCTAAGTAGACATTGACCTCTCTGCACTTTTCAATAATATTTCGCATGTTAAGGATGTGACCCCTGGTACCACTGCACATATAGAAAACCTGCTGGAGCCAGCTGTACCTACTTTCAAGTTGATTTGGTTTTCCAACTTGGTCATGATTATTATATTATATATATATAAATATATATAAGGTAAAGGCCGCCGTCCATCGTAGACGATGATGGTGTAATTAATTGTTCTATAGATATTTTTAGTAAGGGTTAACTGCACTACTTTTTGTCCTCTCGTCTCAAGCGGCCCGATCCCAGTGGCAAGTCACGGACAAGACGACTAGGGGGCGACTACGAGATGCAGGGGACTCCGCATCAAGCACCCGTGAAAAAGACGACGGAGTCCGGAGTCGAACCCATACCACATGATCACGAGGCCGACGGCTTAACCACTTCGCCACGGAATCCCCTCTATATATATGTATTTATATAATTGTATATTTGTCTCTTTTGGCCTTGTCAAACGATAGTAACTTGTCCATGACGGTAAAGAATGTGACTCGTAAGACCAATCCGGGCAGAGAAGCGTCTTTCACAATGTGTGCAAGGAAAGTCAGGTCCGTTAGCGGCATCGTGTCTTCTCAAACGCTGAGTCCTTAGCTTATATATTTATATAAATATTCCGTTTTAATGTGACCAAGTCTATATTCAGCTGTATCTTGCACAAAGTGGAAACTGCAACTTTAAAAAAATGATACACATCAAGTGGAAAGAATATTTTGGTCATCCATGCAAGACCGGGAGTTAACCGTAGTTAAGATGAATCAGAGATAACAATGACGGAAGACGAAGTCAGAAAGAAGGTATGACCGCGATGTTACGCTTGACGAGATAGAGAGATTCAAAAAGCAGAAATATTCAAGGAAGTCAGTAATTCAAGCACTACAAGTTATGTCAATGCCCACCAGATATTCTGAACATGAGCTACAAGTTATGTCAATGCCCGCCTGATATTCTGAACATGCACTACAAGTTATGTCAATGCCCACCTGATATTCTGAACATGCACTACAAGTTATGTCAATGCCCACCTGATATTCTGAACATGCGCTACAAGTAATGTCAATGCCCACCTGATATTCTGAACAGGAGCTACAAGTTATGTCAATGCCCACCTGATATTCTGAACATGCTTCCTGGAAACAGGCTGCTCTTCTTGGCAAACGAGGTGGGGGATCGACGTGATCCCCATAGTAGTGAGCGATACGCAGATGAAGCCAAGCATAGCACAACCATTGGCAGGACCCTGGTCCACCTTCATCAGCACGCTCGAGATGTGAGAAAAACTACTGCAATTCCCAACTATACATCCTTTTTAGGGCGCACAAAAGAGTAAACCTGTACTCATTGTGGGCACTCACAACAACAACACCAACAACAACAACAACAACAACAAACTGTCATCAGGTTATATTCGTATTAAAAACTGTGTGCTCATAAAGTGATATTTTAAATGTAAAACTCATGAAAGTAATCCTACATGTTGTGTTCGATGTCTCTTCACTTGTTATTTTTCATAAGTAACAAGTATTATATTGCGGATAAATATGTTTAATTAGGCCTAAAATAGTGGAAACCTTGACTTTAGGTTAAACTATGCGTCATCTCAATTATTATGATCTAGTGACATATCGAACGATGTAGCTGATCAGTCTCTTTCTAAAGATCTGGGTAATTTATTTGGAAGTACACGGTCCGTGATTGAATGATGTGTACTTAGTCTAAATACAAACAACATAGGAGGATGCAGTTTTATACTGTTTGATGTATGAAGGATGTAGTATTAGAGACTTCAATGTTTTATGTCTGGCAGAATTAATGTAAGACTTTTCAATGTTTGATGTCCGGCAGAATTAATGTAAGACTTTTCAATGTTTGATGTCTGGTTGAATAAACTAAGAGACTTCAATGTTTGATGTCTGGTTGAATAAACTAAGAGAATTCAATGGTTGATGTCTGGTTTAATAAACTAAGAGACTTCAATGGTTGATGTCTGGTTGAATAAACTAAGAGACTTCAATGGTTGATGTCTGGTTTAATAAACTAAGAGACTTCAATGGTTGATGTCTGGTTGAATAAACTAAGAGACTTCAATGTTTGATGTCTGGTTGAATAAACTAAGAGACTTCAATGTTTGATGTTTGTCTGAATTAATATAAGACTTTTCAATGTTTGATGTTTGTCTGAATTAATACAAGACTTTTCAATGTTTGCAGTCTGGCTGAATTAATGTAAGAGTCTTCAATGTTTGATGTCTGGCTGAATTAATGTAAGACTTTTCAATGTTTGCAGTCTGGCTGAATTAATGTAAGAGTCTTCAATGTTTGATGTCTGGCTGAATTAATTTAAGACTTTTCAATGTTTGATGTCTGGCTAAATTAATATAAGACTTTTCAATGTTTGATGTCTGGCTGAATTAATATAAGACTTTTCAATGTTTGCAGTCTGGCTGAATTAATGTAAGAGTCTTCTATGTTTGATGTCTGGCTGAATTAATGTAAGACTTTTCAATGTTTGCAGTCTGGCTGAATTAATGTAAGAGTCTTCAATGTTCGATGTCTGGCTGAATTAATGTAAGAGTCTTCAATGTTTGATGTTTGTCTGAATTAATACAAGACTTTTCAATGTTTGATGTCTGGCTGAATTAATGTAAGACTTTTCAATGTTTGATGTCTGTGATATGTAAGATTAGAAACTTCAATGTTTGAGGACCGTTGACATGTACTGTTAGAGTCACCAATTTTGGAGAATTGGGCAATGTAGTAGTAGATTATGTATCATTAATGAGATAGAGATGTAAAGAGACGCGCGGGGATGAGGAAATAAGTCTACATAGAATGTGGAGAGATTAGAAACAGGAGGAAGAGGAGGAGGGGGGGGGAGGGAATAAGTGTAGATAGCAGCGATATAGAGATATGAAATGGCTGAGGAGTAAATATGCATAGATAGCAAGTGAGAGAGAGAGAGAGATAAAGAGAGAGAGACAGACAGGGAAATAAGTCTACACAGTAAGTGAGAAAGAGAGAAACAGAAAGAGACGACCAGATATAAAAAGAGAAAAAGAGGGAACGAGATAGAGAAAGAGAGAGAGAGAGAGAGAGAGAGAGAGAGAGAGAGAGAGAAGACGTAGTACATCAATACTTGGTGTCGTCGACCTCCAAAAAAGCGATGTCAGCATTCGGGTAGCTTCTACCATCTACTGCTGACGCCATGTCAACACAGCACCCGGCCCGGGCCATCGGAACGGTGGTCTCTCCTAGCGAATCGTGCGACACTAAAAGCCTACTTTCTGTGTCATAATATTTGCTCCTTCCACACGGAAACTGGTGGTTGGCAACTTGAGAAAACATGGTGTTATTAATGTGCCTCCTCCCCTAGTCGCATTCTCGAATTTCTTCAAATTAGCCTTGTAACGCCCCAAGTTCATCTCACATCCCGTCTTTACCTAGGGTAACTCACGTTTCATATGTCAGAAATACGGTTATCTTGTACACAACTAGTCTATGTTCTACCTATCGCTATTCTTCAGCGCAACACTTGCGTTGTGAGAAAGGAAGATCTATACAGACTTATTAACAGAAAAGGATAGAGAAGATACGGTCTGCGCCGGAACATCGCTTTCTGATGGGAAGATACAGACTGCGCCCGAACATAGCTTTCTGATGGGAAGAAACGGTCTGCGCCCGTACATAGATTTCTGATGGGAAGATACAGACTGCGCCCGAACATAGCTTTCTGATAGAAGAAACGGTCTGCGCCCGTACATAGATTTCTGATGGGAAGGTACAGACTGCGCCCGTACATAGATTTGTGATGGGAAGATACAGACTGCGCCCGTACATAGATTACTGATGGGGAGATACAGACTGCGCCCGTACACAGATTTGTGATGGGAAGATACAGACTGCGCCCGTACATAGATTTCTGATGGGGAGATACAGACTGCGCCCGAACATAGCTTTCTGATGGGGAGATACGGTCTGCGCCCGTACATAGCTTTCTGATGCGAAGATTCAGACTGCGGCCGTACATAGATTTCTGATGGGAAGATACAGACTGCGCCCGTACATAGATTTCTGATGGGAAGAAAGGTGCAAACTATCGATATATTCATTTTCCGCAGTTTCACTGTACCTAGGGAGGTGGGCTGAATTTGCTGTCCAAACACTTGAGACAGACTAACTTTACTCTGCGATATCGTCTCCATGTCGAATGTCCGGCATATGGTTAGTGGTCAAGCTATTCTGTATTATCTCGATCTTCTTTCGGCCACAGAGACGGGACATAAGGCAGAGCTCGATGCCCTCCAGGCTGATGCTGCTAGGTATAGTTCCTGTATGTTGTTAAGACCCATCAAGGTAGCCTCTCTAGGGATTGTTCTTCGTGGTGTCTCTTTTGGTATGTTCCTCTGTCTTGTGCCACTTGTTCTCTACATAATCGTTTGTACTGAAAATCTATCGATGTTCATTATAAGAACAAATCAGATGTATGCCCAGCGTTTTTTCCTTATAATACTAGAAATATATTGCTGATTGGTATCTAATCGTATTTGTTTGTTTCTCTTAAAGTATTTCAACATTTTTGCGGGACATTTATTGTCAAATGCATTCAGCATATTTTCTAAAGTTGTTGTTCATGTTTGCGCGTTCACATCCACCTCGTAATAAAGATGTGTTGGAGCCTTTGATGTATTTCTTCAATGTTTTCGGTTTCCATATAATAGTTATTTGGTTTAATGCAAATGATACCAAAGTAGAGTCGAGAGAAGGTTGCAGTCGCGGTGTCTCCGTCCAGTCCCATGTTGTTACCTCATCACCATCAACAGGTTAGTCAGTCCAGAGACTGGTGTTGAAGTTGTCTGATGATGTCATGCCACTGTCCTCCGTTAGTCAGTCCAGAGACTGGTGTTGAAGTCTTCTAATCATGTGCCGCGACTGTCCCATGTCCCCTAAAGATACCTTCAGCCCTGTATTAGTCTGCATCCCTATGTTCTTGTCACGTAATTGTTTCTTTGACGCTCCCCCCCCCCCCCCTCTTCCTTTCCCCTGAATTTTGCCTGGTAATTTTTTCAATAAAAGGCCTCCATGTTTCAAGTTATGACCAGGCCAAGACAATCTACATGTCTGTATACTCGTCACTAGTTGTCTATGTGACCCTGTATCTTTATGCACTTTGTCATAAACATTCATCTTCTGGAATATATGCCCATACACTTTGATATTAGTGACTTTGTTTGTAGGATTCATGATTTGGTTTATTTCGAAGTTTTCATCTGCAGAACATCTGTACAGATAGTTGCCAGAGTCTGTCCATCTTTACGTGTGTCCCCCCAACACTTTAACTCAAGTCATCTACGGGCAAGATATTCTGCGGTTCTAGTATCCGCCCATTGTATGCTTACATGTTGGTTGTCATAGTTACGCATTACTCAGTCTATGATTATACTAAATAAAAGTTGTGACATAATGCAGTTTTGCTTTACTACTGTTTATATACGGAACCCTAGAGATGTACCAGTAGGGGGCATCAAACAGAATTGTGCCTCAGTGTATAGTGGTTTCATGCCATTATGTATGTGTATGGATATTCATTGTTGCACTGATGTCACGCACCAAAATTGGAAAGAATTATTAAAGACAATAAATAAATGGTTGGAAAACAAACAAATAATAATTATAGTCAGTTGAAAAGTAGTGTAATATGACAAGATGACTGCCGGCTGAGATATAACGAAGGCAATAACAGTCCATTGGTTACCTACTCCAAAAGGAAGAGCCTGAAACACATAGGGACAACGGTGGACATTAAGGGTAGGAGAGCCACAAAGATATCAGGAATATATGATGGCATGATAATATCGGTAGGAAGAGAGAGAACGATGGAAGTATTGAAATCCTTAACGGGTAGATGGCCGAGGAAGTGATTGATTACCAAAGTTTTCAACGGGTAGAGGGTTGAGGAAGGAATTATAAATTAACAAAGCACGAAGTGGGCTCACAAGATGACGTAATGGACGACATATTTCTCCTCTGATGTGAATCTTGGTATGACACATGATGATAATGATAGTATCAGGCTAAATAAGCATGTTTAGTTTAGTTTAGTTTAGTTTAGCTTAGTTTAGTTTAGTTTAGTTTAGTTTAGTTCAGTTTAGTTTAGTTTAGGCTCTTTACTAATTACTTCTGCCTTGATAACCCTGTCGATTAATAGATACACGAGAACGAGACCAAAAATGCAAACTCATTTCAACAAATAACTTAAGATCTGAAAAGAAATTACCAAGCAGAGACTACAAGTGAGATGGAAGTTGAACAGCTTGACAAAAACCAGAATATGTCAATATTTTGTTCGAAGAGAAGAGTCAAACTTGATACCAGTGACTGCTGGGCAACACAATACTGTTAGAGGGATCGTACTTACGTTGGCTGACCTGCAGGAAGTCTGTCACAAGTACTGGAGGTCAATGGCCAGGTCAACATCATTACGTTGTATCCATTTGCTGGAGCCCAATTAAGGCTTGTATATGTTTGAGTAATAAAGGCTGCTTGTACAGTGTGCAGGATAGGTCTTCATTTCATGAGCTAGAGAAGCAACACGAGTCCTTACCGAGGTTCGAGTCCGTTTTTTTTTACTAGAAGACGATACCATGGCAGCTTGGCCACTCACTCATAATAGCAGGTCGTCATTCTCACCGGCTTGAATTGTTGCAATGGGAACTTGTAATCTGGACATTTATTTGACGTGATTGTGTCGCCAGGACATTTATTTGAGGTGATTGTGTCGCCAGGACATTTATTTGAGGTGATGTCATCGCCTGGACATTTATTTACGGTGATTTTGTAACTTTAAAATATATTTTACGTGATTTTGCCAACTGAGCATCTGTTTAATGTGATTTTGTCACAGGGACTTTCATTTAATGCAATGTTGGGCATCTGGAAATTTATAATAATGACTTAATTCGTTCGTATCGCAAACGTGTATACTCGTGAGCTATTAACGCTGCCAGTACACTCTGACCAAACCATTTCCAGTGAGCTATTCCCACTGTCTGTACACTCTAAACATACCATTTCTAGTGAGCTATTCCCACTGTCCGTACACTCTAAACATACCATTTCCAGTGAGCTATTCCCACTGTCCGTACACTCTAAACATACCATTTCTAGTGAGCTATTCCCACTGTCCGTACACTCTAAACATACCATTTCCAGTGAGCTATTCCCACTGTCCGTACACTCTAAACATACCATTTCCAGTGAGCTATTCCCACTGTCCGTACACTCTAAACATACCATTTCCAGTGAGCTATCCCCGCTGTCCGCACACTCTAACCATGCCCTTTGCGTGTTAAGGGTAACATGTCTAGTATTTGTGTCCCAATAAAACTGCCCTGTCCTTCTATTTCTATATATCTGCTGCTGTTGAGAATGATGGTGGGGGCTGTTGCAGATGACTTGCTGACTGTACAGTCATAACCTTCGTAGAACTGTCATTACCTCGTGTTACTTTGTATTGCTGGGGTCTACTGGGGTGGGGGGAGAAGGCATGGCTTTAAGGACGCTGATCCCGATCAGTGGGGTGCAGTGCGCAGAATGTACATTTGAAATTTATTCCTAATATTATTGGTTTGACTGTGACAACGATAATGGTTTGACAACGATAATGACAACGATAATTAGGACGACGATAATAAAAACAAAACTAAAAACTGTAAACAGCAAAGGAGAGACGAATGAGAATGTAATTTTATAAATGTGTTGATGGATAAATAAATAAATAGTTCATAAATAACTTGTGCAGCAACAAAACATTGCCTACATTTCTACATTGTAATCTTGCATCCATCTTTCACGCTCCGGTTAGCCTGACAATTTCATATCCGTTCGCGAACAAAAACCATACACACCTATGTACAAAAATTCGACATCATCACAGAAAACAAGTTTTACAGTAAATGTACATTTATCTGATTTCGAATTTTATGGCAACGTGCTGTCGTTAATGTAAAACCAGACACAAAAAGTGAGGGTGTATGCTGCGCCATTACAGCCTGCATTCCCGATGCTGGGGGCGGTCGGGGTATTTATAAGGGATGATGAACAAAACCGCTTGCCCCTGCCGTCACCAGGCAGTGTGCGGGCAAGATTTTATATTTAATTCCCGTTATAAAAGTGCAATTAGCTCTATCAGAGTCTTCAACAGGTACTACTGAAGTTATTACCGCACTTATTCTTTTTCATTTTTTTCGTCCATTTTCACAAAAATGCATAAATCTGTTCTTACATATCAGTGCTAATTCATCCAAACAGTCCCTGGACCATGTCAAAATCAATGAAAATGTTCCATATAAAGGCGCTTCCATCCAATAATTATCACCGACAAAATACGTCTACTATTTAAAATACTAATATCATTCTTGTTCATAAATACTCATTGACTTCATTTGTTACATTTGGCGTTGATTCATCGACTATCATTTGTTAATGTCAAAATTGGGCTTAATATGAAGGTTCACTAGGCAAAGTCTTAAAACATGGCTGGTCAGCGTGAGAGTTGGAGTCACCGGCGCACAATTACCTGCCTTCAAAACAGGACATTAGATATATGCTTGTAGGCTTTCTATCAGTGAGTAAACAGTATATGTTATATCAGGGATGGGATATGACTTCAAGGCTTCCCTGAGTTTTATTTATAACGCCAGCATTGACAAAAATAAGTGATAGCTGCTGCTCTGAGTTTTTTTTCTCGTAGACTGATTGTCAACACGTATAAAAACCGAGTGTCTTAAGTTGCTTCTACAAAAGTAAGAAAACATAAATATTACACGACTTATTTCTATCAACATATAGACAGTCCTACATGTCCTGTGTGTGAGTCGTTAAGTCCTCTTACTGAGGAAGGAAAAACAGATCCACTGCAACTTTCCTGCATGTCTTGAAAGGCAACTAAAAAGAATTGAACAAGTGGTTTAGATTCTAGTGTGACCTACGAAGATTCCAAAAGGCTTATTAGGGCCAAATGGGAAACAGAACATACTGGCTACACAAAAAATGATGCCTATTACCAGCTGAACAGAAGAGAGCAGGTCGTGGTCTTCAGACTCCGCACAGGCCACAACAGACTGAGGTACCATCTATTTAATAAATTGAAGATAGGTGGCACTGGCGAATGCTCGTGTGGCACAGGGAAAATGACCGCTGAACATCTGCTGCAAAATTGCTCAACATACGAGGACCAGAGAAAGCACATGTAGCCATCACCAGTGGCAACACTAGACAAGCTCTATGGCAGAGTCGACAGCCTCAGGATGACAGCTGCTTTCTTCGAACAAATTCAAGTTGACGTCTGACAGAGTACGAAGAAGAAGAAGAAAAACAAGTGGTTTGTAACATCATAATTTTGAAAAATTTGCTACAGAAGCAGCCATGGCGCAAATCTTTGACGCAGTGTGTACATTCAAAGCGCGAGAACACAATTGGCGACTTGTGTTCATTTTTTGAGCATCTTACACTGTGAACGAAATCTGTGAACAGAGGAACTTCGGTGAACATGTGAACAGAGGAACTTCTGTGAACATGTGAACAGAAGAACTTCGGTGAACATGTGGACAGAGGAACTTCGGTGATCATGTGAACAGAGGAACTTTAGTGAACATGTGAACAGAGGAACTTTGGTGAACATGTGAACAGAGGAACTTCGGTGAACATGTTTGTTCTAGCCCTGAGACCAGGATTCATTATGTGTCTTCACTATTTAATCGTTCAGACCCATGTTGCGACATGCTTGTAGCAGTTCTTGTGGGTGAAAGGTCAGACCAGTTCTCTAGCGTACCCTGTGCTAGACTAGTTAAGGTTAACGAGTTGGTCCAACTAGATCTATGGTATGCAAGCTTAGCTGTGCAAAGTTAGTAGATTTGCTATTGGGTAAATGTTCTCAAAATTTTTTGTATGATTCTCGAATTTGTGAAACGTCTTCAGCTTTTCATGAACGAGACGTAAATTTGTGAAACGTCTTCAGCTTTTCATGAACGAGACGTAAATTTGTGAAATGTCTTCAGCTTTTCATGTACGAGACGTAAATTTGTGAAACTTCTTCAGTATTTTTCGAATTGGACTTTAGTTTATGAACAGTTTTGAGTATTTTTTGTGTGTCCGACATTTGCTTTAATAAAAGTTTCAAGAACTGCATGCTTAGTACTATGATTTATTAAAGATCTTATTTGAAGCGCTGATTAGGATTTTGAGGAAAATCGTAAGAATCTGTTTGTGCAACTCGAAGATTTTCTGAAACTTAAACGCAATTTCTTATATACGACTAAAACTTGACGAATGGTCTTAAACACTTCTTAACAAAATGTGAATGTCAAAGAAAGTGTAGATGTGTCCCAACTGCACAAGAGTCATTCAAAAGGCTCAAATTGCCTTTTATTGGTAGATATTAATAGCTACATAACGTGCGAGACGCCAGAACATGTTTCACTGACAGAAAGCCAATATTGCTGCACTCCTAGCTAAAGAAAAATCTCATTTCAACAAAAATAACTTAATAGAATTTGCACGCTGGTAAAGTCACGTGAGTAACCATTTGTTGGACGTAAATATGCCTTCAATCTGAGATTAGACAAAACTTCATTGTCAGTTTTTTGCACCAAAATGTGGATATTTACGGTAATGGTAGAAATAATTTTTTTTTTTAAAGTCATTTCTGCGTACGTTGCTGGTACAGTTATTACTGTAGAGCACTTCATAATCTGGTAGGCGCAAAAAGGTCGAAATGTATTTGTCCAACAAGGCAATAAAATTAGTATATTATTATGGAGTCAAGCAACAAAATTTGGACTAATTGCAGCGTGAACTAAAAGAGTGATTAAATCTCTCTCTCGCTCTCTCTCTGCTATTAATAATAATAAGTATAACCTCTCTCTAATACACACTCTCCCTCTCTCAGCATGCGAATGTGTGTTAATTATCATGGGGCGTATGCGAGTGACTGGATGGTGTGTGTGTGTGTCTGTGTGTGTGTCTGTGTGTGTGTCTGTGTGTGTGTGTGTCTGTGTCTGTGTGTGTGAAACTTAATGCTGTGTGTCAGAGGGCAACATTATGGTGTGTGAATGGAGCTTCGCGACGTGTGTGAGTGCAACTTTGCGATGTGTGCATGTGTGTGTACGTTTGGCACTTGATGGTGTGTCCGATTGAATGTCATTGTGTTTTTGAGTACAACGTCACTGTGTGTGTGTGTGTGTATGTGTGTGTGTGTGTGTCTGTGTATACATACAAAGTCATGGTGTTTGTGAGTACAACGTCACTGTGTGTCTGCATATGTCATTGTACTTGTGGAGCATTCTAGTGTATGTGCGGGCTAACCTTGCTGCCGTCTGTGTACACATACATCTCTCTGTGCTAGGACTAGAAACAAGCCCGTTATTCCAGTTGTGGGACTTCACCCAGAAAATGAATACTACATTCCTAAATACCTCAGTAAATTGTTCTTTGCTGTAACCAAAAACAAGCTACTATTAAATATACAACCTCTTTCCCTCCCCCCCCCCTCTCTCTCTCTCTCTCTTTCTCTCTCTCTGTCCATCAGAAAACCAACACAGAATTTGAGAGATCTCGCATTCCGTCTAAAGTATTCAGAATTGCAGTTTATATAAATTTCTGCGCGCTCTAACGAAGGGAGGTTATTACAACCGGATCAAGAGCACAACAATTGTGTTGTCCATCCCGCTAGTCAAGTTAGCCAGTGCCAGAGTGGTTTACCGGAGAGCTCTGTGACATAGAACAGAAAAAGACATCTGCCATGCTGAGAGCATGTAATTAAAGGCAGTATAACGTCTCTGACGTAGAAACTGTCCGATTCGTGGTTTTTTCCCATCCACGACATATATGTTTACTGCAAACTCGTGAGTTCGGAGTAATTTTCTGAGCATTTACAAAAACATTGGCCCGTAAAGGTCACACGAAGAAAGGGAGAGCAGCTGTCTTGCCCACTCCCCCTCTCGGTGTGGCTCATTAGTAAGGAGGACATAATAGGACCGTCCTTAATGGCGGCTTGTCCGTGCATGTGGTCATACAACGGGATACGACAATGCAGAAACTCGCAAATACGCTGTGCAAGAAGAACCAGCCGATGTGGTGGACCCGTAGAAGGTCAAATTCTGTGGTTGGCTCAGTGAAGGGCCAACTTCTGTGATGTGCCCCGAGAGGCCCAACTGCTGTAGTCAACGACAAGTAACAGCCAAATGTTGCGATGGACTGCATCCTCCTTATGTAACGAAATTACAATGAACTGGATTTCCCGGGGATGAAACGAAAAAAAGTACCAACTACCATGGTCTATCTCGCGAAGATCAGACTGGGAATATAAATCATGAAACCAACAACTATCTTACATGACTAACATACCACTCATACAGTGGACAGCATAAACATACCACTCATACAGTGCACAGCATAAACATACCACTCGTACAGTGGATAGTGCTAATATACCACTCATACGGTGGACATCACTAACAAACCACTCATAAGGTGGATAGCACTAACATACCACTCATAAGGTGGATAGCACTAACATACCACTCATACAGTGGATAGCACTAACATGGCTAACATACTACTCATACAGTGGACAGCACTAACATGGCTAACATACTACTCATACAGTGGACAGCACTAACATGGCTAACATACTACTCATACAGTGGACAGCACTAACATGGCTAACATACTACTCATACAGTGGACAGCACTAACATGGCTAACATACTACTCATACAGTGGACAGCACTAACATGGCTAACATACTACTCATACAGTGGACAGCACTAACATAGCTAACGCACTACTCATACAGTGGACATCACTAACATACTACTCATACAGTGGACAGCACTAACATACTACTCATACAGTGGACAGCACTAACATACTACTCATACAGTGGACAGCACTAACATACTACTCATACAGTGGACAGCACTAACATACTACTCATACAGTGGACATCACTAACATACTACTCATACAGTGGACATCACTAACATACTACTCATACAGTGGACATCACTAACATACTACTCATACAGTGGACAGCACTAACATACTACTCATACAGTGGACAGCACTAACATACTACTCATACAGTGGACAGCACTAACATATCACTCATACGGTGGACAGCACTAACATACTACTCATACAGTGGACAGCACTAACATACTACTCATACAGTGGACAGCACTAACATACCACTCATACGGTGGACAGCACTAACATGGCTTACATACTACTCATACAGTGAACAGCACTAACATATCACTCATACGGTGGACAGCACTAACATGGCCAACATACAATTAATGCAGTGGACAGGTCTAACATTTTTGTGTATACAACACAACCTAAACACCCGAACTGAAAATTCACCCTAAAATATGGAAGCTAAAAAATACATTATTTTCGTGGACATTGACTCGGGTGAATAGAAATGTGATATGTTCTTGGTACTACATTTTGGGGGGGGCCCCTTTCTTTGCGTTAATTTAGAGCTGTTTTTCGTGTCAACCTTAAACATGAATGACAATTTTGGTGAGAACAATTTCTTAGTCAAATGTACATATCCTAAAGTTGTTGATATATTCATTTCAATGTATGTGAATCTTTAGTCCCTGGAGATAAATATTTGTGTATCATTGTTTTGGTCACTAGAAATATGTCCGTAATAATACAAATTGAGTCAATAGATGTGTCTGTTATTACGTAAGTTGAGTCACTAGAAATATGTATGTACAAATATAAGTTGAGTCACTAGAAATGTGAGGATTATAATATGAGTTGAGTCCCTACGTAAGTGTCCAGGAAAATATGAGCGGATTCCCAAGAAATCTGATTGTAGTGTAGCTAGTTGAGGTGCTCGTAAAATGAGTACATTAACTAGAAATAATTGTTAGAAAGGTAAGCGGAGACACAGGAATGCAGTCCGAGTCAGGAGAAAATGTATACATGGAAGAACTTGGAACAAAGTCCGCCAAAACATTTTGTCAGAAATAACTGAATCTGACTCGATAGAAACATGTGTTCAATCTGAGTCACAACAGACTCTGACTCAATAGAAATGTGTGTTCAATCTGTGTCATAAGAGAATCTAACTCGAAAGAAAGATATGTTAAATCTGAGTCATAACAGAATCTGACTCAAAAGAAATATGTGTTCAATCTGAGTCGTAACAGAATCTGACTGGATAGAAAGATATGTTCAATCTGAGTCATAACAGGATCTGACTGGATAGAAAGATATGTTCAATCGGAGTCACAACAGAATCTGACTCGATAGAAATATGTGTTAAATCTGAGTCACAACAGAATCACACTCGTTAGAAATGTGTGTTCAATCTGAGTCACAACAGAATCTGAACACAATAGGATCTGTCGCATGTTAGTCACAACATAATCTCACTTCATTTGACATTGTACTAATACACTATATAAATGTATAAAATTGTGTGAGTAACACTGTGTGAGTAACACTGTGTGAGTCCATGTTAGTAGGTTCACACTACACCCTCGCTGCTCTTATTTTCTCCAGAAGCTGACATTGTTTTCTCAAGTGAGTGACATTTGTGTCAAAAAGCAAACTTTATCTGCAGACATGTCTGAGATGTTTTTTTGCGATAATGTATCAGTTATGTCAGCGACTGGCCGAGCGATTTGAGTGTCAGAGAACCGCATGGACTTGCGTTTAAAACCCGGTTATGACCTGTTTGTTCTTATATAGAAGTCAAATAAAAACCTAACTATACAGTGTGTGGCGACTGCGGGGGTAAGCGGTCTCTATTACTTTGCCTTATAAATCCTCCCGGTGTATCGGGAATAAATGCCGTGGTGCTAGTTTGATTTATTTACTAAATAACTATCTTTGAGACAACCTAGCCTGTGTATATACGACCTGTGTTACGTTTATTTCAAGACCTCGTGGTAACATCAACATCCACTTGACAGTGTCCATTGTCATATCCAATATCCACTTGTTTAACATACTCCTAGTCTCTGACTTCCTCGCACGACAATCATTCATAGATTAATTAAACACGTGTGTGTCTATGTCACAGACTTGGGTAAATCTAATCATGAGTAATCAATTACATTGAAAGTAACATATTACTTACAGCCGTAGACCGGTGACCATTGGCAAATATAAGATGAAATGCTAGAGAAACACAGCGATTGATATAAACTTGGACGTGCGATAATAGGAATAAAAATCGACTGGATGTTCCGTGTATCTGCAGGCGACGACAAGTTCAATGGCAACATGAGCTTGCCTGGCTCCTGCAGTGCCATTGGAGCAGCTCTGAACGGAGAGCATAGTGTTCTGTCGTATGAAGACGCGTGGCTCTGGCAGGACACGAGCAGAGAATGCCAACCTGGCTTATAAGACATTTGTGAGGTTTTACTTACAGTAAAGACCAAGAATTGTTACCTTGACTTACAGTAAGGACCAAGAATTGTTACCTTGACTTACAGTAAGGACCAAGAATTGTTACCTTGGCGAGTATGGAGGATAGTCTTCGTAGTGACGATTGTTGGAGAAGGAGTCCGCATACCTGTGGAGGCGGTGCGACTCCTCGGCCGCTAGTCAGTGCGGCGAGGGGGAGTGTTTTATTCCAAGAGGCTGATGCTGCGGATGGAGTTGGTAGTGGTGTGGCACGTGTGGTGGAGGCGAGTGAGACACGGGATGATGCTGTGGATGGTGCGGGTGACCACCCATGGAGTATGACAACAAGGAGGACACCTGAGACATAGGCGACGACCCGGAATGGTTGCTCAAGGAATGAGGAGTAAGTGAGCTGCTGTAGTTTGGCATTCCTGGAGAGCCGCCTCCGCCTCCGCTGCTGTGTATAGGACTGCAAGAGTCATGAAGCGGGCTTCCATCATTGACAGATGATCCGTCGTCGTTACCATCAGGCATAATAATCTCCCCATTAGGGCCTATATTCCCAGGAGGTGTCATCCGCTTCTCCTTCTGTCTCCGGTTACAGAACCAAACCCTGACCACCTCTTTCTCCAATTGAAGCTGGTCTGCCAAGTGAGTGATCTCAGGTGCAGACGGCTTAGGGCACTTCATGAAATGACTTTCCAAGGCTCCTTTAACGGTCACCTCGATGCTGGTCCGCTTCTTGCGTTTCCGTCCCTGGGCTGCTATCTTGTCTATATTTGTTGGAGATCCGGTGCTAGAATCGGCTTCTTCTAGCCATTTCTGCAGTAAGGGCTTCAGCTTACACATGTTCTTAAAACTCAACTGAAGAGCCTCAAATCGGCAGATTGTGGTTTGACTAAAAACATTACCGTAGAGAGTTCCTAGAGCAAGGCCTACATCGGCCTGAGTAAAGCCCAGCTTGATTCTTCGCTGCTTAAACTGTTTGGCAAAGGCTTCCAAATCGTCGGACGTAGGTGCGTCTTCGTCTGATGGGGGATGAGGGTCAAGGTCGTGATCTTGATCTCTAAGGACGTGGTGCATCTGGTGAGTAGGGGACATCATTCCGTTCATGTTCACGTAACCCTGGTGTTGCATGGGATGGTTGGCGTTCTGAAGCGGGGACAGGTTCTGGAGAGTGGACATCTGCCAGTTGTGTTGGGCCACCTGCATCTGGTGATGCGTCTGGGGCCGGTGATGCAGGGTCCCAACATGACCCTCCATGTTACTGACAGGACTCATCTTCATATCTTGATGGTGCAGGTGGGCACCCATGTTTGACCAGTGTCCAGTGTCTGTGTGACCACCTGCATTTAACCACGGGTTGTGATGCTGGCCTATGTGAGCGTTGTGGCCGTTCTGATGATGTTGGGATGGAATGTACTTCATCTCCGGCATGTCCCTGTGTGAATACTGTTGGGCCGGAGGCCCGTGCATGCCGTGGTTGGTCATGGGTTGACCAGTGTTGAGTGACGACGGCACGCTAGGAGCAAGGTAAAGCGATGCGCTAGGTGCCGCCATGCTGTAGCAATCCACAGCTATGGTGGGTGGGCGGACGTAACAGATAAAAGTCAGTACTCTACCAGTTTATACAAATGAAAACATCGGGAACTAGCATGGAGAAAAGCCTATACTGGAAGTCCGCCGGAAAAAAAAATAACCAAGGATGAAAGAAAACACAGCAAATTTCCTGAACTTGTCCCTATGACGATTTCTAATCCGCATAAGTAAGCGCGTGACTATGCAAACGTTTTCTCTACACAAAATCAGCTTTCCTCCGAATTAGAACTCTGCCTAATCTACTTCCAGGCTGTAAGACACACACAAATAGTCACAAGCGGTCAGGCTGGCCGAATGTGTACTCTTCACAATAGCGACGCTGATCAGACTTGCAAAATCCAAGCTGTTAGTCTCCTGCGTTATTCATGCATTGTGAATCTGCGAAGTTCACCGTCAAGCATTATCATCCCATATGATGAACCCGCCCACTCGCCCATTGGCCGACAAGTTGACATGATTGACAGGCCATCACGGCCGATTAAATTACCGTCTCCTGGCAAGGCGATTCGTGATAGGCTGTTCGCAGCCGCTAATGCATTTGTCGCGAGCTCGCCAAGCGAATCGACAAAAGTGCCAGCCCACAGCTCGGGATAACCCCTCCTGGAACGTCCACGAATTGCACACTTTGTTTGTTTGATTGTTTATCTTTCAGTATAGTTCAGACCTAGCATACCAGACGCCAAGTCACGAGCGCGTCTTGCCTGGTAATGTATGTACTAACCTGGACTGGTCAGTCCGTTACAAATGTAAACATTCCAAAGGTGGACTCGGAAGTTTAATTGAAGGGGAGCAATTGCGGTTTTTGTAACAGCATGAAGAGGTTTGGGCTTGCAGTGACAAGGGGTTATTGCGGGCCAAATGTTCCTGCCCTTTGTAGGCGGACCGAACCCTTAGTTTTAAGTGACATCACTTAAACACCGCCCTTGTGACTTGGACAGGGCGTGGTCCTTGGTCAGGAAACCGATCAAATTGAGAAGAGAGACAATGGATAGAAGAGATAGGGAGACCCTTTTCTCTGTTTGTTATCTTAGAAATCGGTCTACGAGTTGCTACAAGCTCTTTCGCGTCAATAGAGAGACAGAAAGTGGAACTAGAAGGGAAGAGAGTGTTGGCCCATTATGGAGTGCGCATCCAAACAAGATAGCCACGTTCCAAGTCCAGGAAAGCGTTCTGTAAACAACGTCCTTAGTGCCAAATTAAAAGTCGCTTCCTCTCTCTTCGCTGACCTCACCCTCTGGCCCAGGGGGTAACAAGGGTAACAGTCAGTCCAAACGTCTTGACCACGACTGACCACAGTGGACATGGACAAGGCGTGGACATTGTTGTTATTGTTCCCCGCTTGCGACTGGTGACGGGCAGTCATTTTAAGTAAAAGGGAATGTTTTACGCTGTCGTCTGGGATGAAGTGAGAGAGACTTCGCTGTAATAGGTCGCGGCTTGTTATGGTCGGTCGAGCAAATAACTTTCTTTTAATGTGTCTTGCGTTTCCTCACAGATAGTAGGGCACCGATTTACAGTTGGGTAGACTGGAGCGTGTCGAGATCAGAGATAGGACCAGCAACGTTTGCCTCCAGGATTGTCTATATCTATCTATCTATCTATCTATCCATCCATCAAACCATCCATCCATCCATCCATCCATCCATCCATCCATCCATCCATCCATCCATCTATCTATCTATCATTTATCTACCTATCTATCTATCTATGTATCTATCTATTTATCTATCTATCTATCTATCTATCTATCTATCTATCTATCTATCTATCTATCTATCTATCTATCTATCTATCTATCTATCTATCTATCTGTCTATCTGTCTGTCTGTCTGTCTGTCTGTCTGTCTGTCTGTCTATCTGTCTATCTGTCTGTCTGTCTCTGTCTGTCTGTCTTCTTTTCTTCTTCTGCGTTCATTCTCAATCTCCCGCTACGAAGCCCTGAACAGGGCTTTGCAAGTAGCAGGATGTAGTCCGGAGAACGAATTTGCGTTGTGTCGGTAGTTTACAGTTTACCTGCGATATTTGCACCTTTCGGTCCAACCCATCCGTCTTCGGAAGGGTCTGTCTGTCTGTCCGCCCGTCTGTCTATCTGTCTGTCAACTGTCTACCTAACTGTTTGTCTGTCTGTCAACATGTCAATCTATTTGTCTGTCTGTTTGTCTGTCAACCTGTCAATCTATTTGTCTGTCTGTTTGTCTGTCTGTAAACCTGTCAATCTATATGTCTGTCTGTCTGTTTGTCTGTCTGTCAACCTGTCAATCTATTTGTCTGTCTGTCTGTTTGTTTGTCTGCCAATTTGTCAATCTATCTGTCTGTCTGTCCACTTATGATGCCAAATGATGTCGGTATCTGCAAGCTTCCTTTTTGTGTATCTGTGAGACCGCTGTTACTTTCAATCCCCGCGTTTTTGTTGTTTTTTTAATTATTATATATTATTATTATTATTATTATTATTATTATTATTAAAACCTGCCAATATATATATTTACAAAAAGTGTTCCTATCTTGTGTTGGACATTCGTCACTCCTTCTCTTGTGGTGGTGGGACCGGTTGATTCTGTAAGTTGTCATAAGGACACTCTAGGATATCATCAGCTATTCCACTCCAACAGAAGCAGAGGACAGTAGACAACCGTTGACAGTCTTCATGGAAGCCTGTACCTTAGTATTGTTGGTGGGTTTCGTGCAAATAGTTTCCTTATCATTTGGTTATTCAGGACCAGGTGATAAGTTGTAGTGGCTCTATTCGTTCATCCAGATTAGAGGCAAGAGTTCCACATTAAGTACTGCTTGTCGTTTAGTTGTTGTCGAACTTATGCTTTCTATACTGTTAATACTAGTTGTTGTTCAATGTATAACGTTTATATTACATTTATAAATCGTATTGACTGTGCCACGCCGTGTGCTACTGTCATTAACGTTGTTAAATTTGCCACGTCGTGTGCTGCTGTTATTAACGTTGTTAAATATGTCACGTCGTGTCCCCATATCATTAACGTTGTTAAATGTGCCACGTCGTATTCTGCTGCCATTAACGTTGTTAAATATATCACGTCGTATTCTGCTGCCATTAACGTTGTTAAATATACCACGTCGTATTCTGCTGTCATTAACGTTGTTAAATGTGCCACGTCGTGTGCTGCTGCCATTAACGTTGTTAAATAAACCACGTCGTATTCTGCTGTCATTAACGTTGTTTAACGCGCCACGTCGTGTGCTGCTGTCATTAACGTTATTAAATATGTCACTTCATGTCCCGATATCATTAACGTTGTTAAATATATCACGTCATGTCCCGATATCCTTAACGTTGTTAAAAATGTCACGTCATGTCCCGATATCATTAACGTTGTTAAATATGTCACGTCATGTCCCGATATCATTAACGTAGTTAAATATGTCACGTCATGTCCCGATATCATTTACGTTGTTAAATGTGCCACGTCGTGTCACGCTATTCTTTTTCAATATATGACATTGTTTGCTATTATCATTTATTCATGTGCATGTTTTATGCTGCTATTATTAGTTTTATTTAAATGTATGATGGTATATGTAGTTATATTTAGCTATTATTCGTTATTTGTTTATAATGTTATTATCAGCTGGTACAATGTATGATATTAATTCTGTTGTTGTCAGCTATTGCACAATGTATGATATGAATTCTGTTGTTGTCAGCTATTGCACAATGTATGATATTAATACTGTTATTTTCAATTGTTGTTTAGCGCCCAGTGTTTAGTCTCTGTGCTCTCGTCAATTGGAAAGTTGTTGATTATTTTTGCACCACAGCGCTGTCTGATTCTCAACTGATTCGGCTGGCCTAAAAATGGTACAAAGAACTCACACGGAACTGACACTTTCTTCTTTGTTGTTTTTTTTTCTCCTAAATACAACCACATATTTCACACGAGTTGCTAAAAGTTAATGAAGTAAATATTACTGTTGTCGAAATCGGTGTGCAGACTTGGGCGTTCGCGTAATAACTGTGCACCCGACCTAGCCACTACCCTTCTTCCACGAAATTACGAGATCTTGTGGCTTATAGCTTCTACATTCAAGGGTAGCCGACCTCATGCATTACACTCGGATTAGTTTTTCTCATGCCCAACACTCAGGATAATGTGTCCTATACCTAACACTCAGGATAATCTGCCCCATGTCCAACACTCAGGATAATCTGCCCCATGTCCAACACTCAGGATAATCTGCCCCATGCTCAGTACTCCTGTGATATGTTGCAGTGTAACATCTTTGCTCTTGTCTCAAGCCCTGATAACATATCTGTATGAACTTAATTTAACTGTCTCGGCTATTTTCTGAACTAGTGAGATTAATTCTCTTTCTCACTGGCTTGCCTTTTCCCATCCTACGGCATGTAAGCAGTTACATCTTGGTAGACTCAAGTAAGCTACTACCCGGAAGTGAATCTCACAACGTCGCCATGGCAATCATCCACTCTATCACATATGAAGCAAGCTCTATCTGCAACTGACTTTAAGGTGATGTTGTTGATACAACTAGAAGATTAGTTTCATGTTTTATCTAGATCCCTCGTTGGGTGTTTTGTTTCCATTAAGAAAGTGTATCATCTCTTGTTATACCTTCCTTTGTCTCTTCACAGCTGGGACACGATGCTCTTGCTGCTTTTATTTCTGATCCTGACTGGTTGAAATGAACGGCTGTCAGTTGCCATTGCTTTTTAATTTTCCCTTACAAGACTTGTTCAAATGAAACCGGACCAAACTGCAACAAGTGAACATACATATGATGCGCATGATGATGTCACTTCTGTTGTAAACATTACATACCAACCGTCAAGTTTGCAAAATATCATTCTCCTCCGTCTTATAGTTTCCTCAGCAGACCGTTGAAAACATGACGCGTGTGATACGGCATCAGTCCAGAGTTGATCAGCGACATGTGATTTAGTTTGTAACAAGATGTCGACCAGTTGACATTCATGGCAGAATGCAGGTAGTGTATGGTGACACAAGTGTGTCGAAGACAACAGTGAAGAACTGGTCAACGATGTTTAAAGAAGGACGTGAGTTAACGCAACAATATGCGCCTGACCTGGTCTCGGGAGATCTTTCGTTATCTCACGTTCATCTTTAAACATCGTTGTCCAGTTCTTCACTGTTGTCTTCGACACATTTTTGTGACCATGCACTGCTTGCAAACTGCCATGAATGTCAACTGGTCGACATCTTCCAGCTGTTAGAAACCGATTCACCGCTCTCTGAGCAACTCTGGACGGATTCCGAATCACACCCGCCATGTTTTCAACGGTCTGTTAAGGAAACTGTGAGTCGGATGATAATTAAATTTTGAAAACCTGACGGTTAGTATGTACTGTTTGCACCAGAAGTGGCGTCACCATGCACATCGTACATATGTTCACGTGTTGCCGTTTCGTCCGGTTTCATTTGAACACACCTCGTATCTAAACACTTCTTGTAATGATTTTGTTGAGCATACGCTAGTCTATATGTTTGTGTAAGGTGACATATTGAACCGGTCATGTAACATTTACACGCACAGTATTGTCTCGGAGAAGACACGGCCGTCAGAGTTGGAGTGCTAAAGAAGTCATTGTATAATCTCTCAGCTGTTTTTAAGGTGGTGGCCGGCCCTGACGCTTTCTAGCAGCCAGCTATGGGTGGCTGGTTCTGACGCTAGCTAGCAGCCAGCTATAGGTGGCCGGCCCTGACGCTAGCCAGCAGCCAGCTATGGGTGGCTGGTTCTGACGCTAGCTAGCAGCCAGCTATAGGTGGCCGGCCTTGACGCTAGCTAGCAGCCAGCTATGGGTGGCTGGTTCTGACGCTTTCTAGCAGCCAGCTATGGGGGGCTGGTTCTGACGCTAGCTAGCAGCCAGCTATAGGTGGCCGGCCCTGACGCTAGCTAGCAGCCAGCTATGGGTGGCCGGCCCTGACTCTAGCTAGCAGCTTTGGTTTGCTGGCCCTGACGCAAGTAACCAGCAACGATTGGCTTAACCTGACGCAAGTAGTCAGCTATTGTTGGCTGACCCTGAACGCAAGCAGTCAGTTGTGGTTGGCTGACCCTGAACGCAAGCAGTCAGTTGTGGTTGGCTGACCCTGACAAGTGAGTGGCTGACTGCTGCACCTTCAGGCCCTGCTCCAATTTGAAGCTTAGTGACTTTACCCTTCCTCATCCACCGTTTTTCACGGGTGATCCTCTGTCTTTAAACATTTCTCTTTTCTAGTGGCTTTATGTCCTCGCAGTATGTCCTTGTCGCTTGTCCTCTGTGGTATATCCATGTCACCTGTCCTCTGTGGTATGTCCTTCCCATGTATTCCCATTTTCTTTAGTTAGTATTCAGCTGTATTGGACTTATCCAGTTTTCTTTCATTCTACTATATATATGATACACTTAGTCTGCCCGGCACGAATACACGTGTGGGTATATGTGCGCAGTCTTGGTAATATATGTATTGAAAATTATTTCAACTGATTACCGATTTTGAAACATTCATTCTGATGCTCGCTACCAATATAGCTCCTAGCTGTTCTTCTAAAACACGCCAATCAGAAATGTCAAGGTAATCTCGCAACCAAATATCATAAATGGTAAGAAGCCCTATCACAAAGCTGTGGTAGAGGATGACGTGTTAGAGACTTCACTGTACCAGGTCCTGTCACAAAGCTGTGGTAGAGGATGCAATTTCGGAGACTTCACTGTACCAGGTCCTGTCACAGAGCTGTGGTAAAGGATGACGTGTTAGAGACTTCACTGTACCAGGTCCTATCACAGAGCTGTGGTAGAGGATGACGTGTTAGAGACTTCACTGTACCAGGTCCTGTCACAGAGCTGTGGTAGAGGATGACGTGCTAGAGACTTCACTGTACCAGGTGCAAGCGCATTTTTTTCAAGTGGAGTGACCTGTACCATCATAGCTAGCTAGACGAGTTCGCCTATGAATTTTTATTTTTCTATTTTACGTGTTTGCTTCACTAGTTTCTACTGGCAGAGGCACGCCTATTCCACCCCAGACCGTAGTCAACTGAGCAATATTAAGACGCATAAACCAGTGCTTGGATGTATGTGTGCGTCTGTATGTACCTATGCTAGGTTTGTGAGCCCTTAGAAGCCAGCCCAACCAAAGTGCAATGGAAGGGTCTCACCATGAGGGCGCGTGTGAATGTTGTGCAAGAGTGTGACTGTAGGACAGAGTCAAATGAAACAAGAGTATGATTGTTGGACAGAGTCAAATGAAACAAGAGTATGATTGTTGGACAGAGTCAAATGAAACAAGAGTATGATTGTTGGACAGAGTCAAATGAAACAAGAGTATGATTGTTGGACAGAGTCAAATGAAACAAGAGTATGATTGTTGGACAGAGTCAAATGAAACAAAAGTATGATTGTTGGACAGAGTCAAATGAGACAAGAGCGTGATTATTGGACAGAGTCAAATGAAACAAGAGTGTGATTGTAGGACAGAGTCAAATGAAACATGAGTGCGGTAAGAAGATATATGAGCCTAGAGGTGTTCGTCTATGTGCTGGTTAGGTACCCATTTATAGCTGAGCTGACTAGCGTATTTAGTCAGATTGTCATGCCCTGTCTCTTCACTACGAAGGACAAGCCTCATTGTAACAGTATCTGTCTCATCTATTGCGTGTTCAGGTCTCAAACTTTTATTAGTGTATGATTTAGTTGGAAATGTTGTTTGTATGATCATTTCTAACTCTAGCGGTCACACAATAAGCCCTCCTGTACGTTCATTGCTAACTTTAACAGTCACACAATAAGCCCTTTTGTGTGATCATTGCTAACTCTAGAGGTCACACAATAAGCCCTCCTGTATGATCATTGCTAACTCTAGCGGTCACACAATAAGCCCTCCTGTATGATCATTGCTAACTCTAGCGGTCACACAATAAGCCCTCATATATGATCATTGCTAACTCTAGCGGTCACACAATAAGCCCTCCTGTGTGATCATTGCTAACTTTAGCCGTCACATAATAAGCCCACCTGTATTTTTCTTTGCGTTCGCCTTATTTCTGTAATCCTCAAAGCTGTATACTTTGCACTGTAGTTTCTAATTTGCGCATGTCGGCTCAATGCATCCGACTTCAGCCTCCATTTTCTAAGAGTTTGCTTCCCCAGGGTAACGGCCAGTCCTGTGATGGAGATCGAACCTAGCACCTTCGTGTAGTGAGCCGTGCCCCAACCACTAGCCCACACCGTCCCCATCCCACTTGTATGATATTAATGAGATTAATTTAGATACACAAAAGCTGAGATGAAATGTATGTGAGACTTTAAAACTAACTTGAAAATCCATAAATAAATAAATTTTTCACTGGATTTAGATTTGAGGATGCCACCCGAATTATCATTTTCAATCCACTGTTGACGCTTATTTATCTAAAGATACCAACATCACACAAATATATCACCTTATTCAAATATCTGAATTGTTTCACATTTGTATGTATGGGAAAACTCAATGCTGTATAGCTGGCAGAGGACAGAAAATTCTCGTTTTTAAACATTTTGTTATATTTTTATTCTGTCTTGTTTAACAAGACGCAGTGCACTGAACTACGGTTTACGCCATACGGCCCAGTGCATCCGACTTGAGCACGCATTTATAATTGGTTTACATCATATAAGGGGTACGACCTCCCCGGTTGATCAATTCAAACACATACAATTCAGGTTTGTGAGCGGGGCGACTAACTACTTAGGTACACCGCCCCCAATCACGTTTCGATGCCAAAGTCTTTATCAGGTACGTGTGGGTGTACAGATGTGTGGTCCTCGCGTTCA